>JAJMGF010000024.1:0-201259 GCA_030568495.1 Suhomyces chickasaworum | reverse complement strand
ACCGGAGACCTTTCGCATGCTAAGCGAACGCGCTACCAACTACGCCACACGCCCTTTGAAAAGAAATGGTCCCTAGCGGGATCGAACCGCTGATCTCGGCGTTATTAGCACCACGCCTTAACCAACTGGGCCAAGGGACCTTTCTTATTTATATTTTTCATGTGGCCAATTAATATCTTACATATAGATTATATGCACTCTCACTACAATACGCAAGATGGCAATTGCACTAACAAGCTTATACTTAGACAGCTATATTCTCCTACATGGTAGGATAACCTGAAGAATTTCCACTAACCTTAATCAAGGCATAGCCTAAAATCATACAAGTATCTGCACATTTTGTTCCCTCATTGTTATTTGTCATTGAAAATAGTGCTCATTTACTCAACCAAACCAATTAGTACCACCTGTCGTGAATACATTGGTAAAGTATGAATATCGATTCACGTTTAAGAGACTTCCTGACGCAAGAATATCCTACTGTGGAAGAAACGATCATAAACAATGCCTCTGTACTTTATAAAAGGAAGAAACATTTCCTCCAAGACCTCCGCCATTCCTTCATGTACCTTGGGTATTTGGTGCTAGTTATTATATTCTTACGAGATTTGTCATTTTTCACTCTTATCCAAAGATCTATCGTCCATTTCCTATTGACATATCCTTACGTGCAACCCCAGCTTCAAAATGCTCCGGAAAACTTATCTGAAGCTTTCAAGAAGAACACCTCTAAGATCTTGCTAGTGATGATCTTCACAGGAAATATCGCTTGCTCTCTCCTTCATTTGATGTTTGGAGTATATACATCTTCAGTTTCATTAGACGGAAATCTTCATGGCCACTGGACCATCCAATTCATAGGGGAAAGATTACCTTATTCTCGATTTGAATTGGTTTTCCTTGACTTTGTGGTGTTCGCCATTCAAGTTATCTATCATAATTTGAAATGTGTTACAGAAGACTCGGTAGTTCTTGAGTCAAAGAGGGCCAGGGGAGATCCTCATGAAGCTGATCGAGCATTGATTGAAAATGATGGTTACAATGGTGGGGTATTTTTGATGACAATCAATATCGTTGACGATATACGTCAAGTGCTTAAACACCAGGCCCGTATGCTCATGCCGTTTAATTCAACCGACAATAATAGTGCTGCTACCAATGCCCAATCATATGTCTTGGGAGGTGGACCAATAGTACCACCAGGGGCATTTGTGTGAGTTTTACCTTACCACAAAATCAAAACAGTTTTTCATGGAAACCAATGACACAAGAATTTTCCATGAAAAGAATTGACAATCCTTGATGAAAACAAAATCAAATAACTCAACGGAAGCAGTCTAGGGTTTAAGCTTTTAGAGAATCCGACAGGTCGCTAGAAATTGCCTTGCAGATGAAACCACCTTTACGTGTTGAATCAAAAACCACCCATACACCGTTGAATTGAAAGGCATTCTAGAATGAAAGTTTTTCACCATTCCCGAAACTACAAATCCATACCTTCTTAACCCCTCAATATAGATCTAAGTAGGGGCATTGAACCGACATCAGATAAAAAAAATATTATACCGGGAAAAATCAAATTAAGCATCACCAAATTATCCACTACCAAGTTTTCAAACCACCAAGATATCTAGCCACCTTAATAACAATATAAATACCATAATAGCTTACCTCTTAACCTTTCACCTTTGATGCACTTTTGGTCTGTGCACGACTTTGATGTTCAATAGTTTGGTTTCATTAATTATTCAATAAACCTAATCACTACATAACACTAATCATACGGAATTATAATTGCCATTATAGTTACTGTATTTGAAAATTAAAGCCTATTATGGTTGCTAGTTACTAACTTAGTTAATGAAATGATTTATGATCAATTGATTATATCACGTGATCGTGTGAACCCCCACACGACCCCCATTTTTTTTCGATGCCATCTCGAAACTTTCAACCTAGTTTAACCATCAGCAATGTCAAACATAGTAGGGATAGAATACAACAGAGTGACCAACACCACCTCTACGGACTTTCCCGGACACAGTTCCAACGGTGACTTTTCTTGGGATATCGAAAAGTTCAAGGATACCTTTGAAATCGACATCTCATACATCACCGAAAGAAATGCCAACTTTGATTTGAAAAACATAGACACTTCCATTGCTAATGCATTCCGTCGTATCATGGTTGCTGAAGTTCCATCGGTGGCTGCAGAAACCATATACATGTCGATGAACACCTCGGTGATACAAGATGAGGTATTGGCACAAAGAATCGGGTTGATCCCTTTGAAAGTGGATCCAGATTCACTCAGTTGGGTTGACAAGACCGTGGACCCTGCTGACAGATTCACTGAAGATAACACCATTGTTTTGTCTTTGGATGTCAGCTGTACCAAGAACCCACATGCTCCAAAGAATACTACTGATCCTAAGGAGTTGTATCGTAATGCTCACGTATACGCTAGAGATTTGAAGTTTGAGCCTCATGGCACCCAATTGGAAAAGTATAAGAACAGTCCCGTTGTCCCATGTGATCCAGATATCTTATTGGCCAAGTTGAGACCAGGACAAGAGATCTCATTGAGAGCATACTGTGTTTTAGGAGTTGGTAGTGACCACGCCAAGTTCTCACCTGTTTCTACTGCTTCATACAGATTGATGCCTGTTATTGATATCCTTAGCCCAATTGGTGGTGAAGACGCTAAGAAATTCCAAAAATGTTTCCCATCTGGTGTGATTGAGCTTGATTCTAGAGGTGAAGCTTTTGTCAAAGATTCCAGAAAGGATACTGTTTCTAGAGAAGTCTTGAGACACGAAGAATTCAATGGAAAGGTCAAGTTGGGTAGAAAGAGAGACCACTTCATTTTCAACGTGGAATCTACCGGTGCCATGTCTCCAGAGGAGATTTTCTTCAAGTCTGTTAGAGTGTTGAAGAATAAGGCAGATTACTTAAGAAACTGTCCTATCAGTCAGTAAGTATAGATTGTATATTAATTTGCATAGTGAGTATCATGTAGTTTTGAAGGAGAGCTATCAGCCAAGTCAATTGGTAATTTCATCAACATGATTACCCTAGGGACTATTTTGATTGTGAAGGTTAATCCAATTTAAACCTAGTGAACTAGCACATGAAACCTAATGCAATAAATTTGATGGGCTAGTATCCACTATAAACCCATTTGGATAGGGTTTGGACTATCTTTAATTTAAAGAGAAACATGTAATTTTGATACATATTTAGTATCTGGTACTGGAATTATAGTATTTTGTATACAAGGTTAAATGGAATGTATTACAGTAGATATCGGAGCTGGATGCTATTAAGGTGGAGAAGAAAGAAATAAATATATAGAGGAAGCGGGTCAAGGAATGGATTGGAAGGGAAAGGAAAGTAAATTTAAGGAAAGCAAAAGAAACTTAACCATAAGGAAAGGGCATAAGCTTATTAGCGAATATTGGTAACTTTATCCTCAACCTCTCTGGTCAGTTCAGTACCACAATCCGAATTGAGTTTTGAGTGTTCCATTTTAGAGAATATTGCCTGAAGTTGGAAGAGTTTGAGCAGAATACGGTGAATTCCTAGAAAGATTTCATTGTTATATTTCACGGTGAATCCTGGAAGATGTTTAAAATCTGAACAAAAGGGTCAACCCCGGAATATTCAATTGGGTGATGGCTTGAAGTATAAGGTTTCTAATTTGTGAAGCTCATTTTTAACCACGGAAAACAGATTTTCATACCAGCTCCATGCTAGTAACTTATCAACGTTGGCATCACCTCTTCACCCACACTTGGTGATATTAGTCTCAAACTGCTAAAAACGCTTTTTGTAATTTTGCAATTTTGCAAATATGACAATGAGGAACTATTACCACTCCTGTGCTCTATTTAGTCTGGCGTGGTACCAGGACATAATATCAGGACATTAACCCTTTGCCAAGAAAGGTCTAGATTAGCTAGTTGAACATCGGCGATCTCATAACCCGATTTCTTGGTATTCTGGTGCTATTATTGGTACTTCAAGGTGACTAGCTCCATCAACTTGTTAACTTAGGAGCTTGCACAGATGCGCATCTGTCTCGAGACTCTACCACAGGACGGGGCACATAGCAATAGCGCAAACGGCGATGGTAGGTTGAAGGACCCTTAAATGGGTATAGTATGATTAATTCATTGGTTAAACAACAAGTTGATTGAGCTCCGCTCCCCGCTCCCGCTCCCCGTCCCCAATAGGTTTGAACTAATGTTGCCTTTTGATGGCCTGCGCAAGTGCTTATTTCATAGTGGCACAATAACTATTCTGGTGGTGGTGAGTAGGTAGTTTGTGTGAACAAATGATAGCATGCGACAAGGTGAAACTATCACCAGTTAGCAGTAGGGAGAAGAGTCGTTACCTGGTGGCGATGGTGGTAGTGAGACTCCATTTCACCTGAGCTAAAAAATGTATCTACTGGTCGGTCATTCCATGGCTGTTCTACTTTACTGACATGACAAACCAGTCTGCCTTATTTATTGAGTTCTCATCCTTATGAACCTCGCTTGTCGCGACCCCGCCCCAACGTCTCTCGGTGCGGCGCAGCGCTCCACCCTGGCACTTGATGGATGCATTATCGCCGTTGACAGACCCTGAATGTTCCCGCGACCCCCTACCATGTGAATTGTAGATAATTCTTTATGCATTAGCCGGGCTTAAATGTTTGTTATTCAAGTAAGCCCACTTGTAACCATCCATAGAAGGAGTACCGGTTGTGTTTTAACTCCTAAAACGTAAGAGTTTTTCTCCCGTAATGCACCTTGGTGATCTGCACCTAACCGAATGCAGACCCTCCCATCACGCATGCCGAAACATGACATCTCCGGTGGGAAATACTTTCTTTACATAATTAACCAAAATCCCTTTAAGTTTAACCTCGATCGCCTGGCTAAATATATCGCTAGTTCTCCCCTGTTCTCCGTCACCATCTCATCGCTACTTCCACTAACCTGTATATAACAGGGCCTCATCCTGTTGGGCGAACAAACCTACGATAAGATCTTCCTCTCCTACTTTACCCCTTGGCCAGTGTCCTGTCAGTGCCCCATAGAAAACTCCCAGTACCGGACAGCCCGGTCCCATCTGTCTAGCCAATATGGCGTCCTCGGAGTTTTTCAATGACCACAACAGTCCCGTTCTGTCCAATGAGCTTTCCTCAACCTCCAGTCCATATGTCATCAAACCACCACCTCTGGCTTCCGTGGCCCATAAACAACGATCACTGTCCATAAACTCAATCACATCCAACCATTCAGTGTTGAACAGCATTCACCCATCGGGCCCAGGCACCGCTCCGACTCCCACCACCGCCCGAAGCTTGTCCATTGTGAGCATCGAGAGTCCTCGCAATCTGATCGTATCCATCGATGATACCAGCAGACCTGTTCGCAATGATAGCAATGCCAGCTTGGTTTCTTTAGGAACCATTGGTACTAGCGGTGCACCTGGAACCTCCAGTCCAAGTGCTCTCATCCCAACTCATCATCATCTATCTGATAGCATACATCATAGAGACCATCTAATTCGAGCATCCCTGCCTTCTCCGACAGATTACGCCAAACTCAAACTACACAGCACAACCCTCTTTTCTGACGACGATTCCGAGTTGGATTTGATCACCCCTTCCCGTAACATCATCAAACCAATCTATAAAATTAAACGGCATTCTCGAAGCAATAGCGACCCCATGGACAACTTGGAGCTGCTCAAATCTGATTTCCGCTTCAAGTATAAGGATCACATCAACAATCAGGCGTCATCACCTCCTCCACCCCCACAAACTCCATCTCTGGTTCACCCTTTCAAGCATCTTCAGGATCCTACACCATCTCCTCTTTCTTTAAATATCCCTGAAAAAGATGGTGGTTTGGAACAGTTGTCAAAGGAAAAATCTGACCCTTCTAAAAGCAAAAAAGTCAAGCCTTCAACTTCTATTCAAAAAATATACCTAAAGAAATTTTATTCTAAAGAACTTCAAATTGAAATGCTCCATAATACCAATATCTCCCCTCCTGTTAGTCCCACGATGTCATATTCGGACACATTTGGTGCGGATCAAAATCTGAAGTTTGCTGTACCTCATCTAAATTTGCATTCATCAAAGAAAAGCTCGGGTCAACTGGATTCGGTATCTGAGCAGAATAAAGTGATTACAAAAATGAATCAAAAATGGAATAAATCGATGTATACAGAACCTGATAAACGGAAAATTGAAGGTCTGTTATCATCAAAATCTGCCTCTGAGCAAAAGCAAGATCTGTCTTCATCTCGTAAAAGATCAAGAGATTGGCCGGAAGAAACTGATGAAAGTTTTGACGATTAGTCGCTTCTTCTATCTAATGTTGTCTCACGTCATTGGGTTTAATAATCTATTTCAGTTCTAGTGTTTGTCGTTTTATGTCGTTTTGTGTGTATTTTCTTTGTATCCCTATAAACCCTGTATAATATTTATGAAAATGCAACTCATAATAGTACTACATCATCACGCTCATTGCTAACTTCATGGAAAAATGGTAAATTGATCATTTCTTTAGCTGATAATCTTTTAGCAGGATTAACTTGTAATGATCCTTGAAGAACTTCCATGATAAACTTATGATCATTATAGTTTTCCAATTCTTTTTTAAATTCCTCATAATTACCTGATTCATCAAAAATTGGTTTCTCAAACTTCTCACCCGTATCATTCAATAATTTGAGCGTATCCAATACCACGCTATCTTCTGGGAAACATCCATTTTCATGCTCAAATTTGAGGAAATCACCTATAGTTTTTATTAAATTACACCCACTGGAAATGGATACATTCGAGAGACTTACTTCGAATCCACAGCCATGTAATTCAGCACACTTTTTCATCATGTCGCTTCCGAATAATAATGACATTTCCAAAATCGCATCGGTATCATCAGGGGAATTGAAAAGTGGAAACTTTCTAGATAATAGCGAGAAAGCAATAGTACCGGCCGACCATATATCAATCTTTGTTGTTTGGTTAGTACATTTAAAAAGAACTTCGGGGGCTCTGAAACCTCTTGTACCAGCTCTATTTGCTCTTCTGGGTGGTCTTTGATCTTGCTTAGGATATGCCCCTTTAATATTATGTCTTTTGGATATACTCCGATTCACCGAGACTTTATCTATAGACTTGCATGGGCAAGCATTTGAAGTCTTGATAGGATTTTTAACTTCTTTTTCAGCTAAACCAAAATCCACTAATACACCTCGGCCTTTGAATGGATCATATAAGAAATTTGTGGGCTTCAAGTCTCGATGTATTACTCCCTTTTCGTGGATGAAGTCCAATGCGTGGAACATCTCCCAAAGGTATTTCTTGATGCCTTTAATTGGTAAATCTCGATAAAAATCACGGAAGTCAGCATGTTGATAATACGGCAAAATAGCTAGCACTTGGTCCTGGTATCGTAAAACATCCAAAAGTGGGGCCACGTGTGAGTTTCCAGAAAGCATGTACAACAAATTAAGTTCATTGTGAATTCTATTAGGTGATGAAGTGACATATATCTGTTTGAGAGCCACCAATGCGTTTTTGGACTTTGGAGGTTTTCCAGTTCCGGCATTCTTCTTCTTAAGTGGAGGTGATTTCCATACTTCGGAACCCAATCTGATGGCTCCAGTAACACATTCAGCTTTATAAACTGTGGAAAATGTACCTTCACCGATTTTATCGATAAGTCTGTAATGGATTCCAAGTTCTGGGAAACACTTCTCTAATTTGCTCATTTCTTCAAGTACCTCGAGAGAAACCTCGTCTTCCTCTTCCTCCTCTTCTGGGATATCGTGCTTAATTTCTTGTTTCTTAGATGATAACACTTCGGTTGATTTGATGGTCTTGTCTGCAACTGCCTCAACATCACTAGATACCGTGGTGGAAGGAATATAAGGCTGGTTGAGGATTTTGGAAAGATTGTGGTTCCGTATGAATGGTGACTGAAGTCCGCCATTGGTGCTTGTTATAAATCCAGAAACACCCGTCTTGTCATGGTCACCATCGCTATCTTTACGGGTAACCTTGTCATTAAACGGGTTATCTTCACTGGTGGAAGCGTTCTTTCTTTTGGAGGGTATTATCTGTGGAACCTGTGCCTTTTCTGGAGAAACGATCATCACCTCTTCCAGTATGAGACTCATGTTGGGTCCACCAGGTGAGAGATAGTGGAGTTGTTTGGGTTAGGCCTAGTGAGACCGCGTTTGATCTGGACCTGGCCTATCACGTGATTGAGACCTGCATATACCTTGTGGATGGTTCGCTTCCCTCACCGTCGTAGGCGCATTTGTCGATGAAAAACTTTTACTTCTTCTTCACCAGCATGTTTCGTTCAGGCAACACCAGCATAGCGAGGGCCGGGCCAGGATTGCAACAGGTCCGTTACAAGCGGAGACTTGCTTATCCTCGGTACCTTCCTCAAAATGTGCCGAAACCAACGGGAAAGAAGGATCATGCATCATTCTTTCAAAGAGCATTGAAAGGGTTTTTGGGTCCTAAGAATATACGAGGTGAATATTACCGTAACAAGTATTATTATCCTCCACAAGACCACAAACCAAACTATATTGTGCCAAATGGCCAAACCGTGGTGGATCTGACATTCAGGGATGCCTTTCCACCCAGAGCATTGAGTGCTGCAGGACGTAACCCTGAAGTACATCCATTCCCTCAAAATCCAGCATGCCGTACGGCCTCAATGCTCACAGATGATCTCAAGCAGAGGATTTGTGATGACATCAACGAAAGTGGAATGCACGCACAAGAGGTGGCTCATAAATATGGTATTAAATTGGCCAGAATTGAAGCAGTGGTTAGATTGAATACCATTGAGAAACAATGGAAACAAACTGTAAGTATCACGGAACAGCATAATGATGAGATAATAAAAAATTCGATTAGTCTTGAAGACATCCACATGGTTAGAAAATTTATTTTTACTGAAAGTGCCTAATTTTGGAACCTTACTAACATTTAGAACAAGATCTCATCAGATCTCGAAAAATTCGCTAATACCATGTACAAGATGTTTCCACTTTACCTCCCACCCCATGGTGCTGACAACTTGACAGAAATTCCTACTCCACATAAGACTTTACAGCAACGTTTCTTAACTATTGCTGAATCGGAACCTTTTGGTCCAGTTGATGCTGCCAAGATCTTGGATCTTCCTGTGGCTAGAGACACCTTGGAAGAGTTATCACAAGTTAAGACTGATGAAGCTTCTAAGGAATCGGTCCATAAAGTCATTGTTGGTCCCCAAAGACAAGGTGAGAGAACCGCATTTAAATTCACTTCTCGTACCAGTGGAGATGTTGGTTTCCGTTACGGTGCTTCCAGAAGAGACAAGAGAAAGGATAGAGCTGTCGGATTCGATGCAGAAGGTAAAATGGTGTATATATGATGTAAATAGTATGCTTTCGGGCAAAAGATAAATAATGATTTAAGATGAAAGTAGCCTTAAAGGGTGGTGTAATGTTGTCATAACTTGAACTAAAATTAACCCTATCTGTTTGATGAAGTTAAATTCAATAAAGTTGACTTATACTGTTTTCAATAGGTGCAAAATTTTCATATATGTCAAAAATGTCAAAAATTTCAAAAGTTTGATAAATTTCAAAAGTTTCTTGAAAAAGAATAATAATACTAAAGAAGAAACAAAACAAAATTAAAAAAATACTAAATATAGGTTCAAAAACGTCAGAGCTTTTAGGTAAATTTCTGGGAAGTACCAATGTTAAAAACAATAAAATCCATAGTTAATTACAATTAAGTGAAATGTAATTGCTGTCTTCACCGTTTTCACCATAATTACAAGGTTTAAATTATATGGCAATTATAGGTAGCTTCAAAAGTAATGAGAAAAGTTCCCTTCACTACTTTGCTTCATAACCAGTGACGCATGTGATCACCTCCATCAATAAGACCTCTAAATCGGCAACTAGCTCGAAGAACCGAAGTATTAAAACTACCAAAACTCCACCGAAGATCACCTCAAAAAAACCAAATCATTATCTTTTGAAGCTTTCTTTGGTTTTTTGGTTTTTTGGTCACCTCTTCCCTAATCGTAGTGTTCAAGTTTAGTTGTTCCAGTGTTGGTGTTCCAGCGTCACCCTGAAACGCGCACCCCAGATCAATTTTTCACAATTACTGGCCATTCCACGACCATTTCGACACGTCTAAAAAGTGCCAACACTTTGTTTGAACTTCACATCATGTTGCTTAGATTCTTGCTTACCGTGTTGGGCTTTGCCTCGTTGATCTCGGCTTCCGCCTTCACGTTCACCTTGAAGGCTCAAGAAAAGTCATGTTACTACATTTTCACCAGTAAGCCTAGTACCAGTGTCAGTTACTACTTTGCTGTTCAATCTGGAGGATCCTACGATGTCGACTATGAAGTCAAGAACCCAAGAGGAGAGATTCTTGCTGGTGAAACCAAGGCCAGACAAGGTGACTTTATACTCAACGCTGACCTCATTGGTGAATATGAGTTCTGTTTCTCCAATGGTATGTCCAGTTACGACGACAAGGTGGTTGATTTCGAAATCAAGTTCGATGACAAAAACCGTGACGACGAATTCAGAGCAAGATTGCCTGGTCAACCAAACTCTCAACCAATTGCCCATGTTGAAAACATGCAAAAAACCATCGACAAGATCGAAGAACAATTGGACGGATTAGCCAAAACATTGCACTACTACAAAACTAGAAACAACCGTAACCAAGATACTGTCAAGTCCACAGAGTCTAGAATCTATTACTTTTCCATCGCTGAAGTCATTTTGATGGTTGGAATGGCTTTCTTGCAAATCACCGTGGTTCAACTCTTCTTCAAGGGTTCCAGAAAGCAATTGGTTTGATACGTTTCTCCAGTATCCCACAGTTTCCTTCTCATTTGGTCTAGCCTTTTCCCAATATATGGCATGTCCCTGAAAGCTATTTGTTAAATATGTAGTGGACTTCGGTCCTATTTTGTAGTAATATTTTCAACTTCATGGAAACTCCTTCAAATCCATCAGGACCAACTCCCATCAGCACCAATTCCTTCCAGGATCAGGAAATGAAATTTAATTTAATCATGTTTGAACATCTGAAGCAAGATCAAGCCTTAAATCCTTGGGGTCTCAAAATGTAGTGCTATTTCTCACTATAGCCAATTGATCAATTATCAATTATCAATTATCAATTAGCTCGGAAAAATCTCCACTGTTTTCACTATGCGTTCCAGGACGGCATCTCCAGACGTCAGAAATGTCGAAGATACGTTGGCAAGACAGTCAGATGTCACTGTGTCCAACAATGTGACCCCATATGCCGAATACAAGGGCTTTTTTATGTACGTCCTTAGTGCTGTGGCCTTGATAGGTTGGTCTCTTTGGACCCTCTTACCGGAGTATATTCTCGAAGATTACTTTTCAATATATTACTATCCAGATAAGTACTGGTCGTTGGCCATACCAGCATACTCCCTTATGTTGATGCTTTTTGTTTACATTGCTTTGGCTCTTTACAATACTGAAGTCAAGACCAACCCATTGGACGATATCCGAAATTTCATAGATGATCATTCGGCCTTTGCTGGAGCAACTGGAAACGTCTCATCAGACCATGCTACTAGAGTTAGAAAGGCTGCTGAGTATGTACACAAGGCCCCAAGTGGTGTGTGGGATCTTCCCATCACCCTTGTAAACGAGGTACTTTATTGCGACGAAGAAGAATAATCCACCAATGCGTTCCGATATCCTTCAATTTGCAATACATTCAAATACTTATTCAGTTACAGAATTAAAGCGATTGAAACTATGATCAATTTACCAATAGGAATCACAAAACTCCATGAAATAGTGAATCCTAGTTCAGTGCACGAAAAGTGTTGATAACTATCAATTCACTACAAAGTGATTGAGTAGAGGATTCGTTAATCAGTCCGATATTTGAATTACAACATGACTTTTCCGAATATCAGTCAATATTCCGAATATTGAACTCATGAGACCATACCAGAATTGATTATTTCGGTTCATAAATGAAATACTACTAATGAAAGAAACTTTCTAGTGGAAATCATACCCAACGAAGATTGATAATGATACCGTTTAAACTCCAATTCCATCTCCAAAATAGTCAAAGCAATATTAAAAGTGATGCAAAAGGTACCATTGGACCTAACCAGTAAGACGGTAGTTCCTGTGGATTAATGGGAACATCACTTATGAAGTAATTTCAGAGCAAGAATAGTTACATAAATCTATCTATATATGCATTAATAGGACTAAATACCATATGTATGGACCAAAGTTTCCTTTGACTCACGGTCCACGTATGACATGACATCGTTCCATGCCTCACCTAATAAACCACGGTAGCTTGATAACATTTGAGAGAAAAGATGGCGTAATTCATCAGTTGGTTGGGCGTAGTTGGCTATACAAACGAAGAAAATAGCCAAGTTCTTTTTACCCTGAGTATTTTCCAACCCACCAAATCCATTAACAGGATTAGTATTTATGAAATTAAGCATACCAGTGAATCCGGTTTCCTTTTCTTCATTATCTATCAAGTATAACATTTGGGAACACCATTGTAAAATGAACTCTGGTAACTTTTGCCCCAATAAACCACATAAATCGGCATCTCCTGAGAGTCCCATACGTCCCAAACAGATAGCACAATTTTCCAACACAGTTTGTTGAGTATCGGTACTGACAAGAACTGGGATGATTAAATCCACCAAATTTTGGAAGTAAGGCCTGATATCATCAGGTCCAATTCTCATAACTGTTTCCCCTAGAGCCCAAATCGCATTGTTCACAACAGGGAACGAGTCGTAGTTACGATTATTGATTTCATTTCCGATGCACAAAATGATGGATCTTAACCAAGGTTTAACCATAGAATCACAAACAGAGATAGCAAGGTCTCCTAATAAAGCATAAGCCGATTGTCTAACATCATTATTGTGATCTTCAAGACATATGAGAAGAAGTTCCATCAAATGTTGATCAAGCAAATCTGCTGAATGAAAGCCGAAACCTTGTACAAGTCCATCGATCAAATCCAAGGAAGTGACGATGAAATCCTTTTCTGGGGTTTCAATTAGTGGGTCAGTGGTGGCCTGTTGATCCAATTCAATACAGTTGGTTAAGATCTTTAAGGCTCTTTGATATATAGGAACGGCATATGGTGCGAATAATTCTCCCAACGTAGAGGCAACGGTCCCAATACATTCCAATAATGACCATAAACCATTATCGTTATCATCCAATTCTTCCCATTTTCCTAACAATGGAGGAATTAATTCTTTTATATTTTCGGACTTGGATAAATTTTCAGCTCCTAACTTATCAACGAAAGTTTGAATACAATCGTATAAGATTGCCAAATTTTTTTTTTGGTAAACTTGAAAGCACAAGGTGAAATGATGAAGGAATTGATCAAGGTATGGGAATAATGTTTCAGTGTATGATTCCTCGATCAAATATGTCAATGCTGAACATGCAGCTTGTTGAACAATCTTTTGATGATCCAAAGAACTACTCATTATGGATTGAAGAGTATGATCAACTGTTTGTGGAGACTGAGTAGCAATCCATGAAGAGAATCTGGAAATAGTCCAACAGGTAATTTGTCTCAATCTGGGTTGAGGGTCCTTTAAGCGATCAACAAGGTAGCTCACCAAAGTCGGTAACTTATCTTCAGAGAGTTCCATACAACTCTTACTAATGGCACCAAACGCCAAGATTGAGGCTTCTCTAACTTTCCAGTCAGAATCCAAGATTCTTTCTTGTAAAATTGGCAAGGAAATTTCTAGAACTTCACCTGGTAAGTTTAACGAAAGAATATCAAGTGTAGCAGCAGAACATTTTCTAAGAGACCATTGATCAACAAGGGAGTCAGAATCGGAATCAGAATCTTCATCATCTGAGTCATCATCTTCGTCTTTGCTCTTGAAAGTACTCTTTGCAGAGTGTTCTTTAACTTTGACATTTTTAGGTTTAATATCTTCTTCTTTATCTTGAATATTAGTAGAATCTTTGGAATCCTCCAATTCCATCAAGAAAATTTCTTCATCAGAATAGACCATAGTGCCTAACAAGATGGGTAAAATAAGTTTCAATTTTGGAATGAAAATTTGCTTGTTAACTTCATCTTCAGAAATACTTGATAATGATAATAAAAATTCACAAGCTTCTAAAGCCACTTCTTCGTCATTATCTTGCATCAAATGTAAACAATAGTTCACCACACCATCTAAGTGAGGCAACAACTTGTTTGGGGATGATTCCAAAATCATGGAGAAGGAGGAACAAACATTCTTTTTAACCTTGGTGGATTCATCCTTAGCTAATTCGAACAAATTCACGAGAAATTGATTTTCATAGGTAGCAAACTCGGTAGGCTTAAGAGGTATGAATTGATTAATGCAGTGAATAGACAATGATCTAATTATTCCTGAATGTGGGTGGTGCATGAGTTTCAAAAGATTTTGAAGTAAAAAGTCCACTGGTGATTCGTTATTGTATTTTGAGCAGATCATTAAGGAGGAATCTTCACAGATTTTAGATAATGTGTTCATTGCTGCTTCTTGAGAATCGAATGGAGAGGCATCGTGGTTGGCCAACTCAATTAATTGAGGTAATACACTTGGCCAATGCTCGATTCCATAGATTGAGAATAGCGATGTCACCACATTACCAGTGATGTTTCTTACCAAGTGATCTTGTACCAACAACCCCTTCAAGATGTTCTGTAATAAGTATTGACGGTTTGGAGTAGGGGCAGCACCTTTGGCGTGGGCAGTTTTAAGAATACTATTCTTGAGGTTGATACCTGAACCTGCTCTAACATCGGACTTGGCGGTGTTATCGACCACTAAAAGATGAAAAAGATAGTTCTCGAACTCCGGTTGAGTCTTGGCCTGACTTAATGCTTCATTAGCTTGTTTTCTTTGCTGATTGTTCGATGAAAGGGTAGAACTGAAAATGTGTTTAAGCTGCTCAACTGCGGCTGGATCAGCAACGAATGACATACTGTGCTAAATTGTAATGATTTTGAATCGATTTGTGGATACTTGCACAGGAGGCCAGGTGTTCAAATATCCCTGGTCTCTATTAAGAACAGTTTAATCAAGTTACGGTACGCTAAACCAGAGATGTGAGTCCAGGCCATCGAAAATTTTTCGATTGTCAAAGTGAGGGTAAGATACCTACAGGAATTTCGTATTGTAGTTTAACAATTATTTACTCTAATTTGTGATATTCCCAAACCATCCATATTTAATCCTAAAAGAAGCAGTACGGGTATGAATATTTAGTGATTGATTTGAAGTAGCATCAATGTTAAACCAATAACAAAAACTCACTAATATGGTTATTGGTTGGTATGTATAGTGAACTAGCGCGATGAGATAGTTCAACCGATTGAAGTACGATTGGAGAGGAGGAAAGGTAGAAAGACATCAGATTTGAATTAGTAGAGTAGATGATTTTGGTGGCCCCAATATAGATCAGTCTTAGTTTCGAGGGAGGGTAGAGTGCTACTTGTAGTCGATTCCTCAATTGGACCTATGCATTGCTGCATAGCTAGCAAGAGGCTTAATCTATGTAAATCAGGGTTCTACGTCGAAACAAATGCTATTATATTAAATTTCTATCTAGAGAAGCTTGAAGAGATTGTCCAGTGTTAACGAGGGCTATTTGGCTCAGAAAACAAATTATCTAACTCGGCCAACTTTTCAGCCAATTTATCAAACTTGCCTAAAATGGGCATGAACATTTCATGCACTGGTTTCGACTTTCGCTTCTCATCAACAGGGGTCTTGGGAACAGTCAAGTTCATGCCGTTGTTGAGTGAGTTCATGCTTGTCAAAGGAGTAAAATCTCCACTTTGGTTGACTTCTTCATCTTCTTCCTCTTCTTCCTCTTCTTCCTCTTCTTCCTCTTCATCTTCATCTTCATCTTCATCTTCATCTTCCTTTTCCTCTTCCTCTTCCTCTTCCTCTTCGTCATCTTCCTCGTCGTCAAAGTCATATTCGTACTCGTAATCATCTTCAACGTTAATGACTTCTGTCATGTCAGGATCATCGTGATGTACTCCGTTTAAAGGTGTTTCCGGGCTTTTCTCCGAATGATTGTCATCAATACGAATTCCACTATTAAAATTCATACTATTCATGCTATCAGTCAATTCCATTATCTGTGTAACATTCTCCCTAGGTGAAACAAATTCCCGGGGGGTGACAAATTCTCTAGGAGTATCAATATCTCTTGGAGTCTCGAATTGTTCCATCTTTGGAGTTGCATATTGTTCGAGTTTTGGAGTTTCATATTGTTGTAGCTTTGGAGTATCATCTGCCGTTATTGTATCATCATGTCTACTTGCGATAAAATCATCTAGTTCATCAGCTTCATCTAAATCATCCAATTCGTTTGACGATGATCCATAATGGTCCAATATGAGCTGTTGCTCGATATCTGATGTTACTTGTGTGAGTCTATCCAATATAACTGATCTTCTGAGGTGAGTTAAATTATTTGATATTTCGGAGAAATCATCTTCGTCTTCCACTACTTCGACTCCCTCTGGTGAATATGAATGTTTTCTTGTTTTTGTCAGTCGAGAAGGAGGCGTATCAGGAGAAAACGACCCTATTGAACTATCATCACGGTTTTGATATTTTGTTGGCTTCTCAAATCCCATTGAAGGAATATCAGACAAGGATGTTTTGGCTTTATCCTCTGTGGCAGCCATATTTGTAAGCTTCGATGGTAACAAAGACTTCTTTTTCTTATTGTTTTTCGCTATTACTAGAGGGGCTTCAGGATAGATATCGCTAAGGACCTCCGAAGCTTTCTCTTCTTCAATTGGAGGAGCTAAACCTTGAGATTTAATAATATCTTCATGAGGAATATTAATAGAACTGTCAAAATCCCTCATTTGTCTTTCTCTGATAATTTGAATATCATCAGTTTCTTTATTTTCATCATTTTCATCCAATTCTAATTCCCCCAAATTTTCAAATGTAACTGATTTGGAAGCATCTTTTTTGGAACCATTTCGACGCAATAAACTGTTACTCTTAGACAATGCACTATTTTTAACTAAACTGTTGCTCAAGGACAATTCTGCAGATTCATTACGATCTGCCTTGGATAACACAGAATCCCGAGAATTGTTCAGAGATAAGACAGGGTCCACCGAGTAAGTTTCGTTTTCACTAAAGACTTCGAAAGTATCTTTTGAAGTTCTTTCTAATTCTTCATTTTTAAAGCAGTTTAAACGGGCAAGTCGTTCACCGTAGGTTTCGAGACATTCTGCCGGCACGAAACCGATTTTCCCATCCTCTTCTTCACTGTAAATTTCCTCAAACAGTTCTGAGTCTTCATGGAATTGTTTAGGTTTATTCCTTTGATAAAGGATTCTTTCTTCTTTGCTCATTTTCCTTATCAACCACCAATAATTGTCTTGGTCATTGATCAAGTAAACAGGCTCATCACGAGCCAATGTACAATGTGAGGGATCTGGACCAGAGAAATCGTATAAACCGTATAACTTATCAGGATCCAATTCTCGAGGTGGAGATCTAGGCGGCGATGGAGGAATGAGTAGTTCGTCAGTTTCAAGGATATTTTCATCGTCTTCGTCGTATTCTTCATTGTAGTTTTCGTCATATTTTTGTTGGTAATCATTCGCAGAATCATCGTAGTCATTAGTGTTTTCTTCGGAATCAAGTCCTTCAGGATCGTTCACTTCGATTGAGTCGATGGGAACGTCTATGTTGTTGGGGTTGGGAGTAGATGTAAAATGCAGTATACCGAGTTCTTCGTCGTCTATTTCTTCTATTTCGTCATTTTCGTGGATTTGTATGGATCTGTTTGGATTGAGGTTGGGAGAGACAGGATTCTTAAGGTACTGACGAGAAGAGTCATCATTATAGTGCTTACCAAAGAGAGTCATAAATTTGGCATGACGCTCATGGAAGAGCTCATTCGGACTAAACATAGGATCGTCGTCGTTCTTGATATACTCTAACACGGTGGATTGAATGCTTTGTTTGGCTATACCGTTCATAGACTTGTTGATGATGACAGATGAACCCTGTGAATGTTGGGTTTGATTGGAGGACGTGGTAGATATAAAGGAAAGCTTTCTCTCGAGATCTGAGAGAAGCCTATTGGTTGATTCCAACCGGGAGTCTGGAACATCCATGGGAGCTTAGACGTGATATACTTAGTGATGGATTTTTTTAAGGAGTGGAGTGCGGGTCTCCAGGTGAATCATGAGCAGCAACACGCAAAACTTAGGGAGAGCGGGTATGGTGAACATGTAGCGAGCAGCAGTGAGCAACGCCAGCGCGGGGAGTTACAAATAGCGTTTCTAGTGCACTTAGTGGGGAGAAATAAGCCTGCATCACAGTCATCTGGGGGTGGAGGGTGGAGGGTGCTACTGCCTTGTAATCAACCATTGGTAGAACAATAGTTTCAAGCATCAGCCATTGGTGGACCAAATAACCAAATAATCAAATAACCAAATATCGACATTACAATATTCTAGTAACTTAATGGGAAGCTAAATGTGAAACCCGTTGGCTTCATCGTTGCCTGTCCCTAATTACTCATGAAAGTGTTATAGAGAATATCAGAGGTTCCAGCTATACTCACAGGCTGGGGCTGAGAAATGGTCACACCATTGGTACTCTAGAACAGCGGCGAGGAACCTCTCACTCTACAGCCACCAGCAGATTCCAGATTGCTCCGCCAGCATCAAGAATCTACAGTCCAACTAAGTATGGTATGGTATTGTTGTCGCTGGGTCGAGAATGCATCGATAGGAGGTTTCAGATGGTTATGTGAGATTCTCGCGACACACCAAACTTAACGAAGTCCATCGAATTTGAAACCGATACCTCACCAGGGCCACTAATATGTGGGAACGGTTCTTTCGGGACCCGTTCTATGTATCGGTATGTTGATGCTAATGATGAGATGAATGGCAATAGATAAAGTTGATAAATGGCAGTATGGGTTCAATAGCGAGCGATTAAACACAAACTTGCTGTCATTGCAGCATTCGTGCCTCAAATAGTGGACAATACTACTGAATTGGCCATGGACACTTTGTAGCAATTCCCCGGTCGCTAGAGTGGAAACAATAACGAGGCATACACCACCTACGGCAGAACATCGCGGCAGAACACCATCCGCAGTACCGTGCGGCAAGAGCGCCTTGATACTACGGCAATCAGGAACACAGTAGGTCTATCAAGTCCAGTGCGATGCGGCTGACATCCCTCACCAGCAGGGAAAGATCCAGGACTCTCGTTAGGGTGGTCACTGAAGCATATGAAAAGGCCACCATGTTGAAGCTGGGCAAACAACTGCATTCCTCATATTCGAGGCGTGGTGATCTACTGATAAGGACGCACACTCTTAGACCATTACATTAGTATGCCATTAAGTAGGAGCTTTGGCGGATATTTTTCAGTAAAACAATCGCGTCTAGTGGCGTGAAAAATATGTCTAACATCGCTAACAGTCAATGAATATATCTCAGCAATCATCACAGACGAGACGTAAAGCCAAGACTTTAACATTAGCGTATTATTGACCAGGGTGGCTCCTTGCTTTATTGTTACACCTAATGTCACTCGAACGTTAATGTTAATGCTTATGTTAATAGTCTTTAATTGCGGGCAAATTGCGATAAAGAATGTATTTTGCAAGTTACTGGTAAATGTTGCTGGATGAGAAAACGCTATATTCTTTATGTTGGGGTTG
This sequence comes from Suhomyces chickasaworum, assembly GCA_030568495.1. Taxonomy (NCBI): domain Eukaryota; kingdom Fungi; phylum Ascomycota; class Pichiomycetes; order Serinales; family Debaryomycetaceae; genus Suhomyces; species Suhomyces chickasaworum. The sequence goes on along the minus strand of JAJMGF010000024.1, from coordinate 181,438 downwards.
GATGACAACTACTGACTATTTGAGACCGAAACCTTAAGACCGAAACTCTGGTTGTAACTTTCTATGACTTTCAGTGATTTTCAGTGACTTCAGTGACAGCCGGGGAAATCACTCCTACTTACCAAATAGCCAGAGTATTGGATAGTTGTACCTTCATGGGGGATATCTACCGTATATGGGGTTGACAGCAGGGTCCACAGCTACATAGTAAATGAGGCGGGATGCTGCTATTGTGGACTTAGTGGTAGCACATATTTGTGATAAGAGCGATGTATTCTAAACGCATGGAAGTATGGCACAGTACACTAATTATGATGTTGAAATGCTGGTAAACGCCATGTGTAGGCATGATGGGAATTAAAGCTTGTAAATGTTAATTGAACCATGTCAAATGTCAGTTACTGCCAATGCTTACCCAAAGAAGCGAAGTCATACCCTAAATGAGTAGGTGGAACATTTGTGCCGAAGCACAAAGGCTAGATTGCGGGATTAGAATTGAAGACTAGACTTGAATCAAATTGACTTCTGTGTTTATAGCAGTGCAATTTCTGGGTTGGGCCACAAGCCAAACTCTATCAACATTCACCAGAGACGGGCTTATGATTACATCATAATGTTACACTCAAGGGTTCATATTATGGAGCTTCACCAGTCAGTGTGAAAAACTTCCACAATATATTATCCATGGATCCCATTTCTGAATGTATGGAACTGGTAACGACACTCTCAGGATTGATGTTTCACCGACAATAAAGCAACCTTATTCGAAAACCCCATTACAAATAGTGGAACAACAATTTTCCATCTGATTATACGTGACTAGGGCTAAACATGAATGGATACTTTTGGCTTTGCTTCCTTGTGGTTTCATTCTGTTGCACTAAATGCCATGGCCATTAGAGGCCATTTGTTTCTTTGGAATTTTGAGCTGGTCTATTGTACTTATTCTGTTATGGTTTGATACCCTTGGATGGTAGTCCTGTCAAACATGCAGGAACAAATACGAAGATAGAATAAATCTGAATTGTGGAGAAAGCGATCGAAAGGTGACTCAGAATCATTATGTTTATTAAACAGGTTAGGAAACCATAACGGTTTAGTGTTTAGTGAAACTTGAGGAAAAACTAAAGTAAAAGATAAAGGAAAAACTACGTTAACAAATATTAGAATATACTGAATTATGCATTTAAGCTTACATAACATCATTTCATTACGTATCTATTATGGTCCAACACTTACTTTTTGACAACTTGGTTCATGGCATCGGCCAAGTACTTGACATTACTGTCGTTAACACCAGAGATAGAGAATCTACCATCTTCGGTGGCGTAAACAGAGAATTCGTTTCTCAATCTAATGACTTGTTCAGAGGACAAACCAGTGTAAACAAACATACCTCTTTGTTTCAACAAGTGATCCCAGTTGTAACTGGACTTGTCCAAGTTTTCATACAACTTGTTTCTCACAGTGTTCAATCTGGAGACTACGTGGTCCAAGTCAGATAACCAAGCTGGTAAGAGGTTGTTTTGTTCATCAAAAATGGTTTCCACAATCTTTGAACCATGGATTGGTGGAGAGGAGTAGATTGGTCTAATCAATTTCTTCAATTGAGATTCAATGGACTTGGAAGATTCAGCAGACTCAGTGACAATGGAAATAGATCCGGTTCTTTCACCGTACAATCCCATGTTCTTAGCAAAGGATTGACACAAGGCATAAGATGGAAGTTCATTGTTAACCACCAATTCGTTTAATCTTCTGATCAAACCAATATCCTTAAATGGATCACCAGAAGCAAAACCTTGGTAGGCCATGTCAACCAATGGGAAGAATTTCTTGGACTTGATGATTTCCAACACTTCATCCCATTGTTGTGGGGTCAAATCCATACCAGTTGGATTGTGACAACAAGCATGTAACAACACGATGGAACCTTCGTCCTGGTCCTGCAAGGACTTCTTCAAGTTCTCGTAGTCCAAGTCGTTCTTGGAAGTTTCGTAGTAGTTGTAGTATTCAGGGGTCAAGCCGGCATCCTTGAACACAGCAACGTGATTGGCCCAAGTTGGCTTTGGAACCAAGATCTTCTTGTTAGTGTAGAAACGATTAAGGAAATCGGCAATCACACGAAGAGATCCGGTACCGGAAATGGTTTGAGAAGTGACGATTCTACCATCGGCAATCAATTGAGCACCATTGGAGTCCTTGTTGGAATTGTTGAAAATGAAGTTCTTGACGATGTTTTGGAAATTCTTGTTACCGGTAATACCGGTGTATTCCTTTTCGGATTCCTTGGTCAACAAGATTTCTTCGGCCTTCTTGACCGATGGGAAGATAATTGGTTTACCGGCGTTGTCACGGTAAGCTCCAACACCCAAATTGATCTTGTTCTTGTTGCCATCCTTAACATAAGCTTCGGAGATACCCAAAATCTTGTCAGGAGGAGCCAAAGGAATTTCGGTCCATTTTTGCAATTGGGCGCTGGTGGAGAAAGACACACCGGCTCTTGGTCTAGCCAATCTTAATGGAATAGGTTTATACATGGAAACAGAGATTGAGGGACGGTTAACACTAGGGTAAAATCCTGAAACTTTACCAAGGACTGGGGGTGTATTTTATATGCTACGCTCAACCCCACCTGAAAATTTTCTATTACCGATTTGAGTCATGGCGAGTCGCGGTTCGGCTTCGGGTGCAGCCCGCAGTGGGCATAAAGGCAAGCCCTAGCGCCAAAAGTGGAGCATATCGGGAGAGAACGGGACGGTTGGCAGTATGGGGTGAGGAGAGTGGGGCGATATGACAGTGGCAGAGTAGTGGCGGATGAAAGGAGACACGTGAATCGGACTCCATGCGACCGAGGGGCCAGGGACACGAGCTAGCACTTAGCGGTACAAAGGAGGCACCCCATCCCGATCTCCAGCTTTGGCCAAAAGAGGGGAAGGCCCGACAACCACCAATGCCATTACGTCGAAACCTGTGAATCATTGACATTAAGGTAACATCAATGGTGGTAGAGAATTGCCCGTCATTACAGTTTCCATGGGGTACATGTAATACCTAATCGAAGTCCTCCCCACATAGTCGCAGTTTTGGCCATTGGTGAAATTTCACTTCCTGGGAGTCCTCGGTGCCTTGGAACCCCTGGGGGATTGTGTTACGGTCAGGTGATTTTATGTTGTTGAGATGTGGTGTGTATTGTTCCGTGTTTCGGCGTGAATCGCACAACTGGTGATAATTGGCTACCAGGGTGTAATACAAGGCATTGTAAGTCCACAGTGAATCCGAGTTCGGCAGGGCTATTTAACCCAAATCGGCAGGGTTAAATAGCTGCTACACTGATGTTTAAGAGACTAGAAAACCCGTTCTGGGTTCGGTTACTGTCTCCGTGATGATGATCGGAGTAATTTTGTGTTTAGTGGGAAATTGTTTTGACAGTGAGTGTTTCGCCGTCTCGGAGTTACCAATTAGGGATGCGCTAAGAATACCGAACAACCCCAAACACCCAAGAACACCACCTGTTACTGATCCCGCGACAATCATCGAATGATACTGATCCCACAAGATTAGTCGTCAAGTATGGCCAAATTCCGAAAGACCAATATTTTATCGACGATCGAATTTAATTATACAACAGAAGTTAGATCAACGGCCATGTTTCACTGAAACCAAATCCCCATTTCCATCTTCTTCCACTATAGATCATGAAACTATAATCAATTAAATCATATCATATCAAATCAATGGCAATGGCATAGAATCGAATTTGTTTGGTTTGATTTGATTTGGTTTGGTATGATAAAATACAAATAATATAATAGTAGCTAAATCTGATTCACAACTAATTAATTGAGCTGTAGAACGTATAGAATAAAGTAATACCGGGGAATATCTATATGACCCAGCTAAGTTGGGTCAAAGAGTAATTAGTATATTTTAGATTACTCTAAAGATTTATTCTTTTTTATTCTCCATAATTGAATTTTATGGTCTGGTTTGGTTTGATCTACTTTGGTTTACTTATTGTCAGGTTTGTATTGCTTTGTGGAGGTGATTGGGCCATGCATCGAAACTGCATTCAATATTTAGACTTTGCCTCAGTTACCCTTGTAAATCTCATTACTCGCCTGGAGGGGTACATCATGGCATAAATTCTTGGAGAGTTCATATTTACCACATTCAAATTGACTTCGCTCCCCACTTCAACCAACTGAACTCTATAAACAGATCAATATTCAAGACAAATGATATTATATGGGATCTAACCAATTGTTTTGAAATTAATTAATATAAAAAGGGTTACAGATTTTCTCCAATTCGACACAAAGGATTTTCAAAAAGTATGGCAGGGATTTATCATTTATATTAAAGCACATCCCTCCATATGTATTTCTTTCTTATTTATAAACCCCTAAAGTAATTTACATTTAGGGGATATTATATTAAAACTATGCTAAAGATATATATCAACTATACTGAAGTTATATTATCTTAAAATATATTGTGAAGATATATTATATAAATCTTACTAGACATAAAGTATATATTATTCTATATGTATTAACTCATTTAATATTATTTTTAAGTATATTAGCAGCTAGTCAATGTATAAAAACACCTATATAATTATGATCACCTTTGAATAAAGGTGGCTATTTATATTTATCTCCTGTCAAGGTTGTATACTTAAACTTACAGTCTGTTATCTTCACCCCAGTATAGCAGGGTTAGATTATAATAAGTATATACAGGACAGATATTTAATAATTAATAACGAATAAAATGAAAGAATAAACTAATAACATCAGAATAAATAACATCAGAATAAATAACATCAGAATAAAGAACGTCACAAAACATGATGAGATAGCTTCAATACCTTACACTATGATCTTAGTATTTACTCACCATTTTTATTTGTCAACAGAAAGGTTGTATAGTGTAGTGGTTATCACTTTTGGTTTTGATCCAAACAACCCCGGTTCGAATCCGGGTACGACCTACTCTCTTTTTGCTTTTTGCACCGTTGTATGACTTTTAAAACTTTGATCGCAGGTCACGTGTGCATTTTTTCACCTAAGATAATTTATTCAGATGAGATGAGCTATTAAACTTATCATCTACTCAATGATTAGGACTGTGTATGTACCCCCACCAACAATAGACATGGACATAATTAAGGACTCATACTAACAATCTAGAAAACCCAAGAACGCTCGTTCTAAGAGAGCTCTTGCCAAACAAGAAGCCAAGTTGGTGGAAAACACCAAGACTGCGTTATTTGTCCCTGGTGCCACCGGTAACAAGTTTTTGCATGATGCTATGTGTGATCTTCAAGCTTTGAAGAAGCCTTTCGTTAAGAAGTTCACCAAGAAGAATGACATCAGACCTTTCGAAGATGTTAGTGGATTAGAATTTTTCTCTGAGAAGAATGATACCGCTTTAATTGTTTTATCTAGTCACAATAAGAAGAGACCAAACACTTTGATTTTCTCCCGTTTCTTCAACCATAAGATCTATGATATGCTTGAGTTATCCATCCAAGAAAACCACAAGTTATTGCACGATTTCAAGAAGTTGACCTTCACTGTTGGATTGAAACCAATGTTCACTTTCAATGGTCCAGCATTCGAGACACATCCAGTTTTCCAACACGCAAAGTCATTGTTCATGGATATGTTCCGTGGAGAAGAAACCGACTTGCAAGATGTTGCTGGTTTACAATATATAATTGCGTTGTCGGCCGGAGAAATTGAAGATGCCAACGACTCCAAGAATCTTCCCCTTTTACACTTTAGAGTTTACAAATTGAAATCTTATAAGTCTGGACAAAAGCTTCCTAGAATTGAAGTTGACGAAATAGGTCCAAGATTCGATTTCAAGATTGGTAGAAGAGTTGGTCCTGCTCCAGAACTTGAAAAGGAAGCCTACAAGAAACCTAAGCAATTACAAGCTAAGGTTAAGAAGAATGTTTCTACTGATTTCATGGGTGACAAGGTTGCTCAAATTCACTTGGGTAAGCAAGACTTGGGTAAATTACAAACCAGAAAGATGAAGGGTTTAAAGCCTAAGTACGATCAAGACAGTGATTTCGATGAAGAAAACGAAGGTGACTTTGTTGATGCAATTGACAATGAGCCTCCTGTAAAGAGAGCCAAACTTGATTAAGCTTGAGGTATCCATAACTGTATAGTAGTCGTTACAATAATAGAATATTCAGCCAATCACTGTAATACCACAATTATGGTAATAACTAGAAACACTACTTAATACTACCACTACTGATTCTGAATACTAATACTGATTTGGAAGTCAAATCATCTAACAATTACAATAAATTTATCCTCTCGAGGCTTTTGGTGATTACTCACTAGTTTTGTATTTACTCATTCCATCCCAACAGATTAAAGATTAAGTGTCAGTCACAGGACAAAACTATGATCTCATACATATATCAACAAAATTTAAGATTCTGAACCTCAACATAGATATGGAAAAAAACATCTGCAATATTTGTTAGTTTTGCCAGCTTTTTTAGTTTTGCCAGCTTTGTTAGTTTTGCCATTTTGCCATTTTACCATTTTACCATTTTACCATTACCATTATAATATTTTGTATTATGTAATCACATGGTATATCTTTTTTCAAAACAATCCATCACCAACCAAAGTATGTCTTCCACAGGATCCATATTCAAGCCCCGGCAGTCGGCTGTCTCGTCCAGGACACCGTCGATCAGTGTGCTGAATCACTCAGTTGTTGAGGATGTATCACTTTCTTCCACGAAGTTCAAAGTATCCGCTCTTGAATTGACTAAGAATGAGAATTATTGCATATCAAAGCTTCCCGCCATGCCCACCGTGCTTGAACAAGCTCATAATTCCCAGCTGCTCAATGCCTACTCTGATAACGAGTCAAATTACTCCTTAGTGATCAACGAAGACGCCATTCATGTATGGAGTTATAAGTCTGCTGACACTACACCATTGTCAATTCAATTCCCAATAGAGAAGACAAGTCTTATTCCTTTGGCCATCTTAACCAAACCATCCAGTGGAGCATCCATGGACCCGGGCTTGGTGATCATCGATTCTGCAAGTGGGTTGGTCAAGTTCTACGAGAGTGTTCAACACGCACCTGCGCTTGGTTTAATCAATAACAAGTCATTGGAGTTGAGACTTGACATTAATTCCCAAAAAGGTGAATACATCACCTTGGCTGAAAATGTCGAACCAGCTGGAATAGTTGTTGCCACCTCGTGGAAGAGATGTATCTTGATCTCGTTACGCGATTTCAAAAGTAAACCCCAATTATCTTCCATTGAGTTATTGTCAAACTCCAAATCAAAATACTTGTCCTACATATTTAATTCGGACACCACAAACAATATTTTTGATGAAATTGTCAGTATTAGATCCGGAAAGGTGACTAATCATGGACTGACCCAAGAAATATTCATCCTCGATTCCTCCGGTGGTTTCCATCTTGTCACATACCAATTGATGTCTGCAAGTGGCTCTCCATTTATTGACCGAAAAAAATCCTTCAGTCATAATTTGACCTCATACTTCAAAAACAGTGTTGATGGTTATCTACCTGGTGCAATTTTGAATCTCAAGTTTTTGGATTTATGGCCTTTAGCTGGCCAAGAAAACTTGTATGTTGGTCTCTGTTATGCAACTGAGTCTTACAAAGGTCCTAATAGTCAAAACTTGCTTTTGCTCACCATGAAAATAGACCCAACTGGTATATTACCATACGGATCTCATAAACTTTCAAGATATAATGCAGATGAAACCCACGTTCATAAACCAAAGCTTTTCCTTCCCAAGCCGGGTAAAACTGCTTTTGTTAGCATTGATAATTCGATGATTATAACCGACATAAATATCTCATACATTGAAAATTCCACTTCTAGCATTTCTTATTATACACCAAGATGGGAGGACATCGTTAGATTACAACCTTCCTTGGAAATTTTAGGATTTGGTTATGAGGATCAAACTGCCAATGGAAACCCATCTGTGATATTGATAACCAAGGATAGCGGAGTTTTGAGAATAGAAAGATTCTTCAATGAACAAATGCCAGAATCCCCAAATCAACTTCTCATAGTCAAATCCCATATTGAACAAGCAACATTCTATCATCAATCAAAGGAAGTAGACTTCGATCTTTTGCAACAATTTCCAGATGAAATTGTTTTACAGGCTATTACACAGGTAACAGAAGAGATCCTCGATTCTTCCTCTCCATACTTACCTCAATTCTTGCCATCAATTGCTGATTATCTTTCCCTTAAAGTCGAATTATTTGAGAAGTTGGTTGAGTATACCAAAAGAAACTTTTCAACTATTTATTCCACAGCATTGCCATTAATCGTGGATGCCTTAGAAAAGAATGATGTGGCATTACAATTATGGGTTAATATTGAATCTCAGAAAGCACACTGTAATACCTTGAAGGCTTTATTGGAACAAGTCATCATTGAATCAAAGCTTGTTTCTTCCACTGAGGATACATTAAGAAAATTTTTCAGTCATGGAGTGAATTCGATCAATGAAGTCTTCACCAAATTTGTTGAACAGCTCTTGGCTGACAACCTTTCATTGCCAGTTTTATCATCCTTAATTGTTCAAACTATGTATTATGGTATTTTCAAAAACGAAGTTAAATACCTTGTTAATGATCCCAGAATTAACATAAGGAAGCTATGGGTTTTTGAAACTCCTTTGCTCATAAGAATTGAACAAGTCTTCACCAATGAGTTCTGTCAAAATCATGATGAAATCAAAACAGAACATAGCCAAGATGTTTTGATTAAGTTTTGTGAAATATTGTATTACCTTGTCACAAGTGCCATCACCTTTATGGAAAATACAGACCCTCAAGATCCACAATTGAGAGAATATTTGAAATGGTACAAGATGAGGAATACTCAATGGATTAAATCAATGTTGAATCAAAATTTGACCCAGCAAGGTATCGAATTAACAGAAAAATATCAGGATTTCTCTTCCCTTGCTCAAATATTGGAGGCAGAAAAATCTCGTTTAGAAGATTTGTATGGGGAGAATAGTTTTGAAGTTGACAATTTACTTCAAAGGTACGTCTACTATTTCGAAAGATTTAAATATGATTTTGCATCTCTGTTATATGACTACTACGTCAAACATGATCAAATCCAATCTTTATTGTTGAGTTTCACCAATTATAAGAACTACTTAGAGGAGTACCTTCTGAAGAATCCAAAGAGAACCTCTAAGTTCGCATGGATTAGGTACTTGTTGGACCAAGATTTCAACAAGGCCAGTAAAGTACTTGTTGAATCTGCATCGAAACATGAAACTGGTGATAATTTGGATAATAAGGAATTGAAATACTCGTTAGGGAAATTGGCAATTATTGCTGCAAAAAATGTATCACAAACAGACATTGATATGGATACTGATGTCAATTATCTCACGGAGACAGAAAACAATTTAACTAAAATCAGAAGTCAAAAAACTCTCTTTTCTTCTTTAATTAAGAATTATAATGGTGAAGTTCAACTCATGAAGTTTGATAATATACTAAAGGGATTCAAGAATTCACAAATTGGTAACAATGATGCACAAGCATTATTAAGTGAATCATTCAAGGATTTTGTACACAATAAGCAATTGAAAACAATTGATTTGATCAACTGGCTTACATTGATGAAACCATTTATTCTTGATAACCAAGGGTTCAGCTATGCATTGAAGGTCACTGCTTTGGTTGAAGATGTCAAGTTGTACCAATATTACTCGAGATTGATTTGGCTCAGGTTACTTACCATTGGTGATGACTGGACCATCTTAGAGAAGGAGAACTTAAAGATCAGTACTGATGAATTAATCAAAGAGAAGATTCAAAGTACTGTTTTATACAAAACGTTTGAGAATATCGATTTGAATGGTGATTTGATTGTTCAGCTTGATTCACTTTTAACTTCAAAGGGAATAAGTGACGAAAGTGAACAGACTTCTGTTGGTAAAGAGCTCAATAGAACATTGAATGAGAAGTTAAGATTTAATTTACAACGTTATGAATTCGTTCAATGGATCTCATCCATTAAAGAAGAGGTTAAAACTAAAGTATAAATTTATAACTATTATACATAATATACACTAATGTACAGGTAAAAGTCATTCAAGACTATAAGGCTAGTAACGAAAGATGATGATTCCTGAGATGATTCTGATACGAATATAACCAAAGATGTAAGCTCCTGAGCTCTCTCTTTTCGCTCATGGGCTTATCATAGCGTAAGTGGATGAAATAGATTATGCTTGGGAACGATATTTCAGTTATCTTCATCGATTTCCTCATCGTTCTCTTCATCGTCTTTTTCAAGTTTGATTCTGACCAATGCTTCCGGCAAAGGTGTTTTAGTTTCATAGTCGTTATCTGAATACTTGAGCAAGCCCAAAGAAGCCAACGAAATGGACTTGACCACGTTCTGCCAGTTGGCTAAGATTAATGCCACACTCTCGGTACCTCCCTTCATATGGTCCAATTTGTCACCGACCAGCTCAAGATTTGTGGCCAAGTCAGATGTGAGTTGCCGGAACTCCTGTAACATCTCGAGATCCGCCCTCTTCTCGGCAATCTTTTGTTGATAGACGTTCTTCAGCATGGTGATGATGTTTATTGACGCGATCGTTTTTAAGGATATCAAGTTATGTGCAGGTTAATGAGGTGAAGCTCCTACATATAAGGAGGGTATAGAATGTTAAATAACCCAGCACTAACAGAGATAAAATTCAAGGAAAAATTCAAGGAAAAATTCTACAGAAGTTATATAATACTTCTATAATTCTTTTCATATCAAAAATGCTGTTTTAATGAGAGATTTGGCCAGCTTGACTCATATCCGTAACTTCCAGCTTGACTATCAATCTGTATTTATGTCACGTGCCCGCGATCACACGATGGAATCATGTTTGTTATTGTTATAGAACATAAACACAAACATCACAACTTCTAGAATGGCCAGAAAGTCGATAGATTTTTCACAGTCGTTAAGAAAGTTTCAGTCAAGGTCTAATGACGTCACTGAACTGAAAAATCCTCCAAAATCTCCTTCCCAAAACCTTTCCACACCTCCTCCATCCCAAGATCCTACATCGGAACTTCTCCTTGATGGTTTCAATCTGTCGATAAAAAATGAATATATTCTTCAAAATAAGTCGCTAGCAAGAAGCAATTCGTTGATGATGGCCAAAATCAACAATATGGAGTTGAGAATGTGTGAATTGGTGAATGAGAACTTGAAGCTTAAACAAGGCAATTCATCCAAGAATGACGATTTAAAGAAAGTTTTGGAACAGAGGGTGGATTTCATTGAAACTACATTGTTCGAGAAGTTTGGCGAGATTTTGGCCATGATGAATACCATCCGTCATAACGAAGGTCTTGCACTGAATCCTCAGCTCGATATATTAAAGGATATCAATCGTCCTATAACCTCAACCCCAGTACAAGAAGCCGCAGAATTTATGGGAGCAGCTGGAGATGTTAACGACGTATCCAATCTCAATGTTTACAAAGATATCAACAAAAACGCAAACGAAACCGAAAATGAAAATGAATTTTTGAATTCACTCGTTCAGGATCTCACCAATCAAGAAGATTCGAAAGATTTGAGCGATTCAAAAGATGTAAATATAACCTTCTTGGATGATAGAACTTCTGATATAGTTGGTGCTAATGATAAATTCTCCACAATATTCGAAGACAAAGAACCCACAGATCTGAAAATCGAGGTTTATTCTGATAAGAGTAATGTAAAATCCAATAGCAATTCACCTAGAATAAGCTCATCTGAATGGCTTGCAAATGCCAATAAGTTGATTATGAATAGTCAGAATCAATCTACTAAAAGATTACCATCGAATGAGGAAGTTCCAGTTATTAATGCTAGTGCCGACGTCAAGACTCCTGGAATTGATTCCATGAATATCAATGATCATACTGAATCGAATCAAATGAAAAAAAATAATGAAACAGAACTCATAAATGAAGAAACTGCAATCAAGACAGAGCCTTCTTCCGAAGTGAAAGGATCAGGATCCCGGCCTCGAAGAACAAGAAATGTTGTTGATTACAAACCCGTTCCACTAACCTTAAAAATGCGTCGTGAATCAGTGAAACTCATGGATGCAGTGGGTGAAAACGTATTGATTAACTACGCAGCAAGTAAAATTGAAAAGCCAGAGCATAACAACAAGAGAAGGAAAACCGAAGGCACCAATAATATTAAAGCCCCTAAACCTAGAACGCCATTAGGGGCTATAACGAATAATAGCAAAGTAACTACTCGAAGTAAAAAGCAACCACAGGTTGATAGGAATCAAAAGGCTGAAGATAAGGAAAATCAGTTCGACTCATCGGTATTTGATTTTGAGGAAAATGTACCCAAAAGGCAATCGATGTACATTGGAAAAAGAACAGCTACAAGAAACAGGCGTCGAACCATGATGTGAGATCGCCGTATAATCACAATTAAATATTTAAACACTCATCTTCATCTTGATTGGTCCATAAGGGTCATATTCTGTTATTTCAAAGTCTTCGAACTTAAACTGGTCAATGTTGGTAATTTCGTCGCGTCTTTCGGCCTTGATATTAAGCTTTGGGAAAGATCTTGGTATTCTAGTAAGTTGTTCTTTCAATGCATCGATGTGATCCAAGTAAACATGTGCATCACCCATGGTATGTATAAACTCTCCACAGTCCATGTCCACGACATGGGCAATCATTTTTGTTAATAAGGCATATGAAGCAATATTAAACGGAACTCCCAAACCCATGTCGCAAGATCTTTGGTAAAGAAGACATGATAATTTTGGTTTGGAGTTGGATGGGAAATTCACGTAGAATTGACAAAAGACATGACATGGAGGCAATGCCATTTTTTCGAAATCAGGAGGGTTCCATGCAGACATTATGATTCTTCTGTCGTAGGGGTTGGTCTTTAACTTTTTAATGACTTCTGCCAATTGATCGAATCCTTGGCCGGAATAGTCTGCATCGCAGTCTTTGTATTCAGCACCAAAATGTCTCCATTGGAATCCATACACTGGACCCAAGTCACCCTCACGACGATGTGATAATCCTATGGAATCCAAATATTCTCTCGAACCATTACCTTCCCAAATTTTGACGCCCTTTTCGCTTAGAAGCTTTGCATCGGTAGATCCTGCAACGAACCAGAGAAGCTCGTGAATGATTGCTTTAGAGAACACTTTCTTGGTGGTCAAGAGTGGAAAGGTATCATGCGAAAGATCGAATCTGAGTTGTGGAGGACCAAACACCGATCTTGTTCCAGTGCCGGTTCTATCAGGACGGTTTTCTCCTTCGTTGATGATTCTTTGACAGAGGTCAAGGTATGCCTGTTCGGCAGTATTGATGGACTGAGTCATGATGTATTGTGGTTGATATAACGCGTTTGAAATCCCAAACGCGTTCTTGATGTTGATGGTATCCTGCACTTAGTCGATATGCCCCGTACTGCATGTGGGAGGTATCTGCCACATACCCTAAACGGGTAGTGGGAAGAAATGGCATCAGCTGGTGCCAAGAGATACATGCACCAAGGGGACTCGTAAGGTCCAGGGGCAGTACAAATTGGTCCCCGGTGCATAATAACCTGAGCAAAAATGTATGATGCAAATTGACATTGAGTTCGTGTGATTGGCCGATAGGTCAATTGGTCATTTAAGATATTGCAATTTGACGATTCAAAGTAATTGATCTTACAGGCTGTGAAGATAAGCTTTGAGATAAACATGTGGGGCTATGAACCTCGGGATGATTCGATGGAAGTGACCTAAATTGCGATGACCACCTGAAATCAGCACCGATAATATCGATGGTGATGTTTGACCCTTTTTCATACTAGACCCTTTTTAATGTTTGAATGCTTATTAGAAAGACGAAGTTTTCGGTCGTTAACAGGTAGTAATTAGATCTCTATTAGTAACCACTGACTAGAACTTGTTCATTGATTGGAGTTGTTCATTGATTGGAATTATGGCTCTGTGATTGCACGATTCAATGATCTCGGCTATGAGCGGATCGGTTTTCAATCAACTCGGATCAGTTCGTATTCTAATTATTCGTGCATATATGCATTCGTAAACGTTTAAAGTTTATTATGATGTAATTAATATTTACCCATGTAGAGGGGTCAGCACACTCGTTATCTGAAAGGTGGGGATGATAAACACCATGCGGCTCGCCCAACCGTCTATATAAGGCAGCACGTTGGTTGTCTATCGTCTACATGACCGACAAAGATCAATCACCTCCTCCTGCTTACGCCGATCACGACAATCATCTCCAGATAGATGGAAAGGACCCTTATACAGACAATAACAATCCTGACTATGAAATCAAACCAGACTATTACAGTGAAAAACTTCAAAACGATAAAACGTTTATTCTGATCCTCAATTCTATCAAGCCTTCTGAGTTTGCCAGTTGGAGATATCTCAATGATCCCGATTCCAAATGGTCCCGTGAACGTGGTGTGGATCATATCCCAGATCTACCAGATACTATTGCCCATTTGAAGTTGCTTCGGGCATTTTCGGTACTCAAGAAAGATGTGCTTGAAGGTCATAATGAAAACTCTCATCTAAAAATATGGCAAGTATTTGTCACTCGGGCCGTTAAACGGTTTGTGGTGTTTATTACTGCCTGCAAACGGGCCAGTGGATTGAACAAATCATTTGAAGTTGATGAAAAGCTACTCTTCGAAAAGGGAACCTCCAGAGATGAAAGGGTATGTAAGCTCCTTGATAGCATGTTGCCACCTCTAGATGTTTTAATGGTGTGGCATGCGTTCTTACTTAATCCTAAAGCTTTCTATGATTGTTTTACCCGCAACAATTTCCCCCAATTTGCCAACTTTCCCTTTCCCTTGAGACGAATTAATGACCTGATTGACAACTTGACATTTAAATATGACCCCGAGAGAGAACTTCGGTTACAGTACGTTAAGTGTGTGGGAATGATTCTTCTTCAGCCATCGAGTTTGACTTATTCGTCAAAAAATAGCTTGAAATCAGACCCAACACTATCAGTATTTTGTCCGATTTGCGAACTCAAGCTTGTTTCCAATTGTGACTACACAAATAAGAATCACACAGGATTTGCTGATAGCAAATTCAGTGCTAAGATCAATGTTCGAGGATGTCAGTGTGATTTCGATCGAGTAATATCCCACGATGAATTAAGAAAGAGACAATTGTATGCTGATGTCATGGGAAAGAGTGTTCTACCAGGAACATATCGTTACTATTCTGGTTTAATCTCGGGCAAACGGCATAAAATGAGAAATACCTTGGGTATTGATGGGTATGTCAAGAAGGTTGTAAATACCAAGGGGACAGAAAATATTACCAAACAGACACTATCAGCTTTCCTTTCATCGGTGGTTGTTGCTCGTCCAAATGGAGCATGGGTAAAAATCATTCTACGAGACTACTTATCCATGAATTTGATACATGCTACGGTGCCAAATTCCATTAAGATATCTGAAGATTTGGTGGGATGTGTCATGAGACAGGAAAGATTTGTTGAAAAGATGAATGAATTGGATTGGTTACATTCACCAGCCATTCGCGATAGTTTGTACGAATCTTCAATTCGATATTCTAGATTCTTCAAGCTTCTCACCCACTATGTTCTGAAAAGAATGTTGGTCCCTACTCTCGATATCGACTTGATTTGGCACACCCATCAGCTTTCATTGTTCTACTATTTTAAGGACTGTTTACGATATGGACCAGTGATTGACCATGATGATAAAGTTGAAGAAAGCCGATTAAATGATGGTTTTGAGTATACGGCAAAAATATACAAGGAACGATTTGGTCATGAATATCTGATTTGCTTCTGTTGGTACTGTGTAGCACTAAGAAACAAATCCAGAGCTACCATTAACAGAATATTCAAAAGAAAGATACCACAGCAAGAAGAAATGAAGAAATTTCAACATAGTGCATTATTTGGTCATGATTTGGGATTGACTCATGGTAGTTTCCATAACTCAATCTATTTACCCACTCGAGCAGCTAATTTACGAGCTTTAGCATTCCAATCCAAATATGATGGCCGAGTGGTGCCCGGAAAGTACAGTAATGAAACTATAAAATATGGGTTGCTACTTCCCGCTTTCGTGATTCCACCATTGGAGCCATTGAGTCAGGATAGTTGTCGATTTTATGGTCTGCTGTTGTGTTGCACTGTGAGAGACAGTGGTTCCAATTGTCAAGGAATGGGTACATGTACTGGCCGAAGCTGCGCTAGCTCAGGATGTGGTACTGTTACATTCTGCGGAACTGGATGTGGAGGAGGATGTGGAAGTGGAAGTGGAAGTATTGGGGGTGGAGGTGGAAGTTTTGGTTTATGTGGAAGCGGAGGTGGTGGTGATGGTGGTGGTGGTGGTGGTGATGGAGGTGGAGGAGGTGGTGGTGGTGATGGAGGTGGCTCTTGAATGATCACCCTACTACCTCCTCCTAATACTTGTTACTTCGTGTGTATTTCTGTTCTGTTGAGGTACATCATATCATCAGCTTCATAAATGACAGACGATGACATCATGGCACATTAAATCCGGGGAACTGGTGCTGCATACAGAACAACAAAGTTGTCAGATGTAGTCTATGCATACAGAACAACAAACGTTGTTAGATATAGTTTATGATTCTATTCAAATGGATTTTGAAAATCTTTCCGTGTATATCAATAAACCTTGATCTTGAATTCTGTGATCTACCTTTGTGAAATCTCAGTTAAATGTTGAGATAGCATTGAGTACTTAACTTGCCTTAACACTGGATGCTACATTTATCCACATCCGCGTCCAGTCTATACAACCCATGTACTCATCCGAAATGAGCTTCGGCAATGTTTAAAGCATTTTATAAGCTTCCATGGTTGAAAACTGTTACTCATTGCATTTATTTCTCAATCATTCTACACTCAATTAGTTCAGCATTTTATTCCTATAAAATCAATTTACTTGTTGCCGAAGATAGCGTCGGAGGCTTGTTGAACGAAGGACTTGTCCTTCTCAGCGGTACCATCACCAACAGCGGTGTCGACCTTGTCAGTGACAGTGTCCTTGGCCTTACCAATGGTGGACTTTTGGGAGTCTGGGGTGACAGCACTTTGGATCTTGTCGGAAATATCTTTTCTACCAGCGTCGGACATGTTTGTTAATTAATTCTTAGTTGTTGAATTGTAATGAAAATGATAGGAATTGCATGTCCTTTTATATTGAAACTTTGAACCTAAGGCCACTATTTGGTGGCGACTAATCTTGTGTGCTGGCAACATGTTATTGTTAGATGATTGCTCCCTTCACCCTCAGTTGCGAATAGTCTCGGGTTTGTGCCCTTGGCCAGCAACCAACTGGTTGCTGTTTACGGGCAAGGTGTGACG
The DNA here is from genome assembly GCA_030568495.1 of Suhomyces chickasaworum. NCBI lineage: Eukaryota > Fungi > Ascomycota > Pichiomycetes > Serinales > Debaryomycetaceae > Suhomyces > Suhomyces chickasaworum. The sequence goes on along the minus strand of JAJMGF010000024.1, from coordinate 163,966 downwards.
CCGCTTGTGATATACGACATGAATGGGCGAACATATGCAAAATAAAGGCTATGTGGACAACAACCTCTCCTGGCTAGTGTGGAGAGTGTGGCTGGGGAATATACTAGGAAATCTTCTACTACGTTATACCGTCGATTAATGGGCACCAAAAAGCTAGAACTCAATCAATTGATTAGTACATTATCCAATTGGTAACTAAACAGCTGGTTTAGAAGTTGTTTCATCTTTCAAGGGTAATGTGGGGATGGTGGAAGCATGGAATTCTTGCTACCAATGCACAAATGCACGAATGCAAGGCATGCAAAGTGCTGCAAAGTGCTGCAAGTACTGCGGTGGCTGTACAGCGTAGCCATCTATACCCGACTCCCTCCACCTACACTAACCTCTCGAAGGAGCAAACCTGTAGCTTTCAACATTTCATCTTGATACATGCTATATAGTCTACTTGCTATAATGTTGTCTCTGTTCTAGCTCAATTGGCCATTTGTTCAATTGGTTTCATCAGCTCTTCAAGCTCTATTCGAATTAATTGAACTATTTGGCCTTCTTGCCTACGTGGCTCTAGACACTTGTACAAGTCTGACACAATTTCTAGACATATCTACGTGTAGTACAGGGCAATTACCAGTCATTTCTTGAGTGCGTTATTCTTGACTATTTGCATGTGATGACCTACCAAGCGGTAGGCGGTGGTTAATTGACCCCAAAATTAATTGCCTCGACCATGTTAGTCAGGGGTACGTGTTCGCTTTCCATCTTGGGCAATAAGGGGTCTCAATTGATATAGGAATTGGTGTTAGTATTGGCATGACCACTTCGAATTATTTCAAAACAGTGTCAGCGTCTCGAGCCTATGACGCTATCTGTGCAGCCTCGACAACTATTGCTGTCTGAGACCTCACCTCGCGTCTCGCTTAAATCTGAAGCCATCTGAAATACTTGAACCACCGGGGTTCCACAAATAACGCTTGAGCACTGGCAATATGAGTAGGAGTGTCATCGAGCGTCTCCAAAGTACCTTCCAATACCAATTTACGGCCTTTATGCTCCGCCACCCGTGATCTCAACACCACGGTGGAGTTGGGAGGAGCTTGATTAGCAAAGTCTATAGACAACTTGGCCGTGACACCCTTTCCAGAGGGCAAGAATGAAAACCCACAGTGGGTCATTCCCTCGTCGAAGATAGTGGCAACAATACCATTATGAATTCCTCCGTCCTGGCTGATCAACTTATCACCTAAGTGATAGAACCCAATCAGCTCGTTCTTCGACAGGTCCACCAAAATGATGGGGTCAATTTCATGTAGATCCTTACCATGGAGCAAAGCAGTACTCACGTAGCTCTGGAGGTGCTGCTCTGGGAAACTGTGACTGGAATACTTCAAATTCACGTTGGGGTTTTTGGCCAATTCTTGATAAAGCTTCAGCTGTTGGATCTGCTCAACCACCGCTTCATTTGTGTGTAACAACTTCTTCTCATTCCATCCACTCTTTCTCCATTGAACAGGGAACGTCACAAGTCCGACCCCAAAAGCTGTCAATGGTACAACCGTTCTGAACAACCCTTTGATCATGTTGTAGATGGTGATAGCGAAGGTTTGCAAAGGGTTGAAAAGGGATAGTTTGAGGTGCGAAAAGCCCGAGGATTTTTTTGTGTAAAGGATACCACTCCCAAGCTGAAGTGAATAGGCATAACTTGAAAACCCCATCGAGCTAGCTTGATTGGGACAGATCTCGAGTGGATATTGTTCCAGTGTCGGTTACAGAGGATCTACAGTTCTGCATAAGGAGGATTTGACGTGAACAAATGTAGCTTCCATTACAAGAGGTCAAGGATTAAAGTCAAAGGCGTGATTGGCCTGTGATGTGGATTCGTAGTTTCAATGACTATATCATTGTGGATAATTATGTTTCCTTTTCCAAAATTCTGGGAGCCAAACGCTGTTTGGGAATTGATAAAACTGTACCAGCAATCTATGTATACAGATAGACAGATGCTAGCTCATCTGCTAGCAACGTCAACTTCTCCGTGCTTTTGAATCAACTCGATCAATTTAGGAGGATTGGCTCCAATGATTTTGGCAACCTCCTCGCCGTTCTTGAAGAAAAGACATGTTGGCATAGCGGTGATTCCGTATTCTCCTGCGATATTCTGAGCAGCATCAACATCGACTCTACCGAATTGGACTTCAGGCACTCTTTGCGACAACATATCGAAAATTGGTTCCAACGCCTTACAAGGGCCACACCAAGTAGCGTAAAAGTCAATCACACTAACCTTATCTGGATTGGCAACAAACTGCTTGAATTGAGGGAGGTCTCCAATTTCCTTCACGTTGCCTCCAACTGTAGATAAGCCACGGGCAAATGAAGGCAATCCCATGGCGCGAAGACTTCTCAAGGATGAAACACGCAATGGCAAGGTTCTAAACATGTTGGCCAAGAGGAAGGTGTTGGTTTTGTAGTAGTAGTAATAGTAGTAGGAATCAGCACTAATTATGGTTTAGATTGGTAAGCACTGACTAATCTTTATGAAAAATTAATTGAATGATGAATCCAGGGGGAGATCCAAATGGTTCATTCATGAAAATTATAGAATTATACAAAACTCTGTAAATTTACAGAGTAGATATATTTTCAAAGTAACGTATAATTAATGGAACCAACATCTACTGTTTAATTCTAGATTGTTCAAGTCTTAAAACCGCATCTCCATTAAACCAGCTGATACCTTTAAACATGGAAGCTCTAACCTTGGAAGCTTTAAACATGAAAGTTTCAAGTTACAAAATGTCATTGTTAAGTCTCAGTGGAGATAGATTATTAGCTGCTGCAATCTGGTTTTTGAATTGCTTCAGGATATATGTTTCTTTTCTTGCTGGTTGCTACATGATCGTGCTTTTCATATGTTATAATGAGGAATTCATGGCTCAATTGAAAAGGTTAAGGTTAAGGTCATGGAAAAACATTGCTATATGTACGGGATTTTTTCTTGTTCACTGGATCTATTTTGTTCTAGAATCCCATTATCTTGAAAATTTAGTCTGTGAAGGTTACAACGTGAACATCTCTACATATAGAAAAATAGAGATATCCAAGTGTATATCATGAGAAATGGGTCAAATCAATTCTTATTGAGTGACACAAGATTATTCAAGAGTGATGTTGGCATTACAATTGATATTATGGAATCATCAATTGTTGACGAATTGACACTTGGTAATTTTATAAGACGTTCCCAGAAAAGTTAGCTGGAGCTCTATATCTTGGTTTCAACAATACAGATACTGAGGAGATTTCCGGTCGAATATTCACGAATGGTTTCAATTTAATTCAAATTATCAACTAGGAAGAAGTTCGCCAAATCGAAGAGTTCGAAATATTCAATTCAGAAGACATAAATTAATCAATAAAGAAGTTTACTAACTTATATCATTCATTAAGTCCATTTGATTGTCTGCTAAAACATAGATACAATTTATTAGTTCCTTTGATAAATATAAATGAGATGAAAATTCAACAGATAATATCTAACATAAATAAACACTCACTTGATATTTGAAATCAGCAGATCATTATGTCTTGGGGCATTCAAAATTTTACTCATTTATTAGTGCTAATTCAACTAAACCAGGGTAAATATTTTATCTTTGTAGATTCAGCCACTAAAGATCAATAATAAATTGTCCGTCAATAACATGAAGTGAAAAATTCTATTTCACTTGATTCGATTCCGTAAATCAGAAACACTGAACACAATGATTTTCCAATGATTTTCCAATGATTTTCCAATGATTCTCCAATGATTCTCCAATGATTTTTCACCACCCTTGATGGGTGGGGAGGGGAAATTGATTGGAGGAGTGTAAAGGTTATCCTGTTATACTGAAGATATCAAACGAGGCTTAATTGAGTGTTGTTGAGTCAAATTTCACTAACCCTCCAGATCATGTGAAAGGGCCAAAAACTGATATGATATCAATTAGTTCTATTTATGGAAGGTGGCTTATTGTAGTTATTGTTTCCGTTCCATTGAGAAAACAAACTGGTTTGACAGGAAGTACTACAACATATTTGATATTCTGATTCCAGCCATACGCGGATTTATAACTACGGATAATCTTCCATGTTGGATAATACAATTACCAATGTAGGCCAGGATCCAGAGATGATTCTCTGGTGGATTGGGTCAGGATTCTACACTTCCTCATGTATAATGATGGTCTTGAACATGGTATAGTATTTTAGTGTACACATTATCATTTCCCGAACGCCAAGTGGATTGATAACTGCCCACTAAGCAGGATCCACTGGCCACGGCTCTATCGAGAGGTTAGAATGTTTGATGCTTAAGCACACAACATTCCGAGACATTCTTCAGCACAACAACAACAGATGATAGCTGCACAACATCCACAGAAGGAGGAACAACATCCACCTCCACTCTTTTGAGGTTGTTGTTGAACGTACATTGGCTGGGGTTGTTGTTGGTAGTAACCTTGGGGGGGACCTTGTTGGTAGTAACCTTGTTGTGGAGGAGGACCTTGTTGTTGATAGTAAGACTGGAGTTAGTAAACGAACACGTGTAAATCATTACAATGAAAGGTGAAGTCAAAGCCATTAGCCGAGGCAGTACTCTGCTGAGTGGTGAACCCGATGGTGGTTGATGGTGTTCGGTCTCCTTGGTGGGCATCGGGTAGGTATTGACATTGTGTTGACATTTGACATTGTGTTGACATCTGACATTGTGATTCACCAAGACCAAGTGGAAACTCGAAATAGATCTGACCATTGAAGTCACTTTTCAGGCCCTGCATACACCCTGGGCAAAGGGTTTGATTCCTCGAAACATACCATGATGTTAATCAGATTCCAAAGATTGCGAGATCGGGATTATTTATATCACAGAGTGGTGTATTTTTGGATTTTCACATCACTACGCTTCGAGCCTCGCACAGGAAACAAACCAGTGTCGTCAACCATAAGTGGAATCGTCACGTGCAGTAGGCGCAGGTTCCGTACCTCATGCAGGAGTGGATGCATGACAGAAATTCCACTTCAATAAGATCATAGTGAACATAGTGGGACCAGTTGACAGTGGGACTAGCTGGTCATGGGCCAGGGTTACCATCATAGGGTTATCGGGATGTCGGTGATTGAACCTAAACCTGAACCGTTATGTGAGTTTTGAATGAAGAAGTTCTTTGGTAGCTGCCTCTAACTACCTGAGACTGAATGATTGAAGGTCATTTCTCATGCAGCTGATTACGCCGCTTTGTAGACTTCGCCTCGCGAGGCATGGTAATATCGGTGTTTTCGTAATATGGCACGATGTTACCAATGACTGCATGGCGAGTCTAGGAATGATTGTCGGCGCATCAATAAGCAAATTGGCAGAATGAATTCGATTATGTCATCGACGCGCTAACTTCTCGTTGGTGTTTATCGTTGGTGTTGTCCCTCCACAAACGACATTGCCTCGTCTCGATCGATCCCTGATACACTACTGACCTTATTGCTGAAAACCACCCCATAAAACTTATCGGCTACCCTTAACATTTCTGGTCTAAAGGTGGTGCATATGAATTGAGCGTTTGATGAGAGTTCATGAATCATTGCAGCCACTGCCGTACGATATTGAGTGTCTAAATTAGCATCGATCTCATCGAACAAGTAAAATGGAGCAGGGTCACATTTCTGAATAGCTAAAATAAGTGCAATGGCACATAATGATTTTTGTCCTCCTGATAATTGCTCGATCCGCTGCTGTTCATCGTGTTTAGAGTTGAATGATACTGAAATTGATACTCCAATATAGTTATCAATGTCTTCATCGTTGGTATTAACATTGATTTCTGATTCCTGCAGATCACTCGTATCACTATCAGCGGGGGTAACACTGTGTGTATTTGATCTCGATGCACCCTCAGACTCTTTACGTTGCATAATCAAATATCCAACTCCTAAAGGTACTAATGTTTCAAAGATTTCATGGAAACTGTTGGCAACAAGTTTGAAACTCTTTCTGATAGCCTCATTCTTCTGCATCTTAAGTTTCTTAATCAAAAACTCAATAGATTCATGTGACTTTTCTAATTCTTCTCTTCTCGCAACCAATTCATCTCGTTGTTTGGTGAAGGTGTTATATTGTTCCATAGCCTTCTTATTGATATGTGAGTACTTGGACAATTTCTCATTAACCTTTTTCAATTGTTTCAATAATTGATCAGAATCATATTTGTCGTAATTAGATTGCTGAAATGCTTCCTCTGGTAATGCCCCCAAATCACGGATTTGTTTTTGTAATTCTTCACTTCTATTAACTATAATTGCCTTTTTATTCAAGGTCTTTTCAGATTCCTTTGAAGATTTTTCCAATTTCTTAAGGCGAACAATTTGCTTCTCATTCTCTTTCTGCAATGAATCTTCACTTTGCCTGATAATATTTTGAAGACGATCATATTCATCAGAAGCTGCTTGATGTCTCGACACGGAAGTATCTAATTGAATGTTTAACGACTCTAGTTCCTTCTCAAACCCTTCAAGTTCGAGTTGTTGAATTGGATTATTAGATTGATTAAGCAGCTCATTTATCAACTTTTGCAAATGTGGTTTGTAATTGTTGTTGAGTTCTGATTCGTAAGTGACCAAATTGGTATCAATAGTTGTCATTTGCATCACAACTTCATCCAATTGTTTCTCTATCTCAACAGTCTCTGTATTAATCTCCTTGAGTTGTAAGAGCTCTTCTTCTGTGAACGCCTGAGTAAAACTCGAATTCAATTCAGTTTCAAGTAACTTCAAATTCGACAGCAAACTATCTTTTGCGGATTTTATAGTATCAAGATTAAATGTTAAAGTATTAAGTTCTTGATCCATGTTGTACTTCTTGTTGTTCAATTGAGATACCTTAATCTTATTAGGTTCTTGAGCTAACTCTAGCTTATCAAGGTCACGTACACTTAATTGTAACTCACTGTTCAAAGTTGTGACCTTTTGATTCACTTCGTTAATTTCTTGTGAGCATTGTATCAAACGCTCTTCTGCCTTTTGTAATTCATTCTTCTTATTTGATTGACTTTTCAATGCATCAATTCTAGATTTCTTGTAGTCTCTATAACCACCAGTAAGAACACCTCTTGTGTCAGATCTGTCACCATCAAGCGTAATAGCAGATAATTTATACAATTTAGCTAACTCAGAGCTACTTTGTAAATCATGACAAACAATTGTCTTACCAAATATTTGTCTAATTGCTTTTCCAATTTTTGCATCATCAAATTTCAACTTCCTTATAAGAGGTATACATTGATGTTCATTACTGTCTGGATATTCTACTGATTGGACAGTTATTCTATTAAGTGGAATGAATGTTGCTCTACCACCCTTAATTCTAACCAACTCATCCATAATTAACGATGCAGTCTTGTCAGAATCAACCACAATATGAAATAATGAATTACCCGCTATAACCTCAGTTGCAGTTTTATATTTTTCATTCACAGTGAATAAATCAGCCAAGGGTCCAAAGACATTTGCAGTTAAATTCAATTTTTTTGTTATGTTTTTGACTGAAGCAAGTCCTTGAGCTTGGGTTCGATCCATTGTCAGATTAACCAAGTTTGTCGCATTTGACAAATCATTTTTAACAGAATCATAGAGACCTTTATAGCGAATTTCGTCACGCCATAAAGTTTTCCTATTATCAATCAAGGTAGTGAGTTGAGATTTCATGTCAACAATAGAATTCCTTAATTCAGTAACTGCTTTGATGTGATCTTTATTATTAATTTCTAACTCAATTTTTGATATTTGGTCAGAAATGTCATTAATTGAAGAGGTTTGACTTCTTATATCCAGATTAAGTTGATTAATTTCAGCAACTTTATTTTGGATTTTCTTCTTTACTTCAGATATTTCTTTATTCAACCAATTATCTCTTTGTTTCTTGGTTGAAAATTTCAGGAATCTATTTTGTTTAGAATATAATGCTCTTTGTTTTGAGACTAACATAGATAGTTGTGATTTCAAAGAAGATTCTCTCTCACGAAGGGCAAGGAGATCTGGTTTATGTTTTGAGATATATTCCTCGTGATTTTGTATCAATTTCTTATAATGTGACACCATAGACTGTACTTCATTTGATTTTATATGGGAAGCTTGAATTTGTTGACGTAATTCATTGAGCAATATTTCTTTATCAGCAATCACTTTCAATAATTGATTTTGATCCAGACTGGTCTGGTCTTTCTCCACTTCAGAATCTTTAAGAGATATTTTTAAGATGGTTATTGATTCCATCAATTCCTGGCATAAGTTTTCACGATAATCCAAACTTTCAAGCTCTTTTCTTGATTCTTGCATGATTTCCTCATATTTCTCTTCGATATCCTCTTTCTGATTTTGTAAATCATTAAACTCTCTGTCAAAAATATTATACTCCCACACCTTCTTCTTCTTCTCCAAGGTTTGATATTCTTTGAGATCAGAAGATTCGATTTGCAAATCTGATAACCGATCATCAATAGAAGACATTGTTTCATCTATACGTTGTTTCTTGTAATTTGAATTATTCATCTCTTTCACAGATTCCTTAAGTTTGTTCTCAAAAACGGTAGCACCACTTACTTCTTTGAGCAAAGTAAGTCTTTCAGTATCCTTGGAATTGGTCAAGCTGGTGATTCTTCCTTGGGGGACAATATAATATGGATTGGATCTAGAAAACCCCGAACTTTCCAAGAGGTTCATTATATCAGAACGCGTTGCAGATCTACCATTTAATGAATAATCATCCTTCTTCAAACCAATGGTTCTTCGAATGGAAATCTCGTCCTTATTCAAAGGAATCCTTCCATCACTATTGTCAAACACAATCTCAACATATGCTGACATCACGGTTCCTGATCCTTCATGGATCAAACCTTGTCTTTCCTCTCTAGTCATATGAGTGTATGCATCAGATAAGACAAACCGAATTGCAGCAAAAAAATTGGATTTACCTGATCCGTTCCGGCCAACCACCACATTGTGTTGAGGAGACAACAAGTCAATCACGGTAGTGTTCTTAAACGTCTTGAACCCCTGAATAATTATCTTCTTGATATACATGATAGGTATGGAAGCTGTTGTAAAATATATTAGACGCGTTATAGAATGGGGAAATGCATCACTAATAGCGATCACGTGTGACAGTATGAAATATTCTCCATAACATAGCTTGGTTGAGTGAGCAGTTACCTAACAATGGCGAAGAAAACTAGTCGTAGAGACAATTCTGGTGGGGAAAGTTCTACGCCAGGAACCACATCCACGGCAAAGATCTTCAGAGACCAATCAGGATTTGAGCAGACCTCAAAAGATACAGGAAAAGAGCAGCAACAGCAACAGCAACAACCATCTAACGGGGAAGTTCCAGAGAACGAAGAAGATGATTACAAAAATGCTTCGTTTATCATGAAGATCATCTTTTCAGTCCAGGACTTCTTGAACAACAACATGACTTTGTTATATTTCACACAATTATTGGTGTTTGGCTATATCATTCAACTCTCAGCCAATAGTTACACTAATTTCGAACATTTGAGTGAAATATGGCCTATAATAGTGTTCAACTGTGCTGGAGTGTTATTCGGTACTTTCTTAAGTATCATGAGAGGCTCAGATGAAGAGAAAAAGAAATTGCCCGATTTCGGATACATTTACAGTATTTTACTCCCATTATTCGTTAATGTGGTACATTATGATGCCAACTTCTTCTTGGTTAATTTGAGTTTGAATTATTTTGTGGTGGATAAGATCCATTTGGCATTCCGTTTCATCTCCAGTGTGGTATACTTTGAAGTTTATAACGAGAACAATACTTTCACTACCCTCAACTTTGCTCAAGTGAGTTTCACTCACGCAGCCATCTTATATGCTCTTCACTACATCAACGAAGGTAACATTCACAATGAAGTTTCTAACAAACAAGACCAATTGGAACAGGCTGATTATAATAGAAGTTTCAAATCTTCTGAAATCCAATTGATATCCTTGATTTTGATCAACGTATTATTTAATCACTCATTAGTGGAAGAGGTATTACCACTTCAAATTTTCCAAAAGCTTTTGATTACTATCATTTGCTCAACTTTAGTGGTTTATCCTTTCTACACATTTATCCCAAGCGTTGTCACCATGTCGGTATTTGGGGGAATTTTCTACTGGTTAGCCAATTATCAATTATCGCCAGTTTTGAAGGCAGAAAATGCCTTAACTTGGTTATTGCAATATGTGTTGGATAATGAGCAAAGATACTCGATCTTAAAGGTTTGGGTTGCCCTTTTATCGGTTATTATTCCTGTTGTTTTTTACAATGTCGAAAGCTTTTCTTTGAATAATAGAAGAAAAATATGGCACTTGGTGATTATTGTACTTTTGACCTATAGTCCTATTGTTCTTATTGATCAGATCGAATTCACTTTAATAGCATTATTGGGTGGATTGGTGGTGTTTATTTTGATCGAAATGATCAGATTCAATCAACTCACCTTTATTGGTAAGTACTTATTTGACAGACTCATCAAATTCCAAGACTTTAAAGATTTAAAAGGTCCTTTGAACTTGTCTTATATCTATTTACTTGCAGGAATCACCATTCCTATCATTTATGACTATACCTTAAACCAATTGACTATCATCAGATATATGGGATTGATAGGTTTAGGTGTGGGAGATGCAGTCGCTTCAATTATTGGTAAGAAATTCGGTTCATTCAAGTGGACTGGTAGTGAAAAATCTCTTCAAGGTACGGTTGCATTTGTGGTATCAACATTTGCATCGGTAGTGATTGTTGACCATTACCTTCAATCTGTCTCAACCAAATACATTCCCATCAATACCAATTGGGAAAACATGTTTGTTTCTGTAATTATCACCAGTCTCTTGGAAGCAACATCAGCCTTGAATGACAATTTCTTCGTGCCAATCATTTTCCCCATTTCCTACGAGATCTTGAATATTTGTTTCAAACAAAGTCAATTATTTTAGTTATACCAACAGCAGAACAATATGAGCCAATAAGAAATTAGCATTTGTAAGTAAAATATTCTCTTCCCAAACTACGTACCATTTTTATTAGTGTACAACTCGTTTAGAATGAATTTTGTAAAGGGGATCGGACTTCACTGTTCCATGATCTCACTACCTTCAAATAAGTCCACCCTGTTTGGAACTTGTGATGGTGTGATTTAATTACTGGTGCGCGTACCATAAATGTTATCAAGCTAATTGGTACCTCTTCATACACCATGGCAAAGAACTCTCAGATTCTATCTAGGCAGGAGATCATCAACTTGATAGCAGATGGAAAGGCCATTGTCATCTACAAGAAGTATGTTTTGAACTTGACGTCGTGGCTCCCCAAACATCCAGGTGGTGAGAAGGCAGTTTATCATATGGTAGGAAGAGATGCAACCGATGAGATGGTAGCTTACCATAGTATGGAAACAGTGGGTGATTTTACCAAATGGAAGGTAGGAATGATCGATTATAACTGGGAAAACTTGTTACCTCCCATACAGGGAGCTTTATACGCGAAGAATCACCATCAGCCTATTGAAACAGCAGATCATGATCTGAAAAAGAAGGATTTTACCACTTCAACAACGGAAGTCACATCTTCTTCCACATCCTCATTATCTACAGATGATGTTCTTCTTAAAGGTATCGGTTATCCAAAAGTCCCAGTTTATTCTGTGGTACCTCAGAATGTCAAAGTTAACCAACAAAATAAATCGACTTTATTTCCTGTGAAGGAAGAGTCAACCATCCGTGATCCGAAAAAGTTGATGGAAAATTATGATAACAAGTTGACACAGCTGGACATGGAAGGGGTTCCTTCATTGGACTACGAAACTCAAGAGATCTTAAGAAAAAAGTACAATGACCTTCATCAAAAAGTTATAGACATGAACTTCTATCAATGTCCATACATGGCTTATGTTCGTGAAATTGTTAAGATCTCGTCGCTTTTTCTTTATTCATTTTCCTTTTTGAAAACAAAATACTATTTCTTGAGTGCTTTCTTCATGGGATTGGCATGGCATCAAATGACCTTCATTGCTCATGATGCTGGACATGTTTCAATCACTCACAATTATCAATTTGATAATATTTTCGGAATGATCATTGCCGATTGGTTTGGTGGTTTGAGCTTGGGATGGTGGAAGAGAAACCATAATGTTCATCACTTGGTTACAAATGATCCCGTTCATGATCCAGATATCCAACATTTACCATTCTTTGCTGTTAGCACCAGATTATTCCAAAACGTTTATTCGACTTATTATGAGAGGATTTTAGAATTCGATGCATTGGCTAAAATAACCATTCCTATTCAGAACTTCTTATATTATCCTATTTTATGTTTCGGAAGATTTAACTTATACGTGTTATCTTGGACTCATCTTCTCAAAGGACAGGGCCCTAGACATGGCAAGGCCGCTTGGTTTAGATACTTTGAATTGTTGGGATTATCATTTTTCTTTTATTGGTTCTTTTACTTGGTGGTATATCGTACTGTCGAAGGTGGTTGGAACAAATTGAACTATGTGTTAGTCAGTCATATCACAACTATGGTAGTTCATGTTCAAATCACATTATCACATTTTGCCATGTCTACTGCTGACTTGGGAACTAGTGAGTCATTCCCATCTAGACAAATTAGAACTACCATGGACGTTGATTGTCCTGAATGGCTCGATTTTGTACACGGTGGATTACAATTCCAAGCTATCCATCACTTGTTCCCAAGATTACCCAGACACAACTTTAGAAAAGCTCAACCATATGTGATTGACTTTTGCAAAGATGTTGGGATTCAATATTCCATTTATGGATTCTATAAGGGGAATACTATTGTTATTGGGAAATTGGGTGATATAGCTAAACAATGCAGCATAATGTTGGATGCAGCTAAAAAATACGATGGTGAATTACTTTAAGTAAAGGTTATTTATTGTAATAAATGCACACATTTTGGTTATATATGTTAATTTTTTTTCATGGCTTCGTGATTGATAAGGCCTTCTTGGTCTAAGTAGTTAATAAAATCAAGTACAAATGAATTTTCATGTTCATAGTGATCTTTTTTCACCAAACTTTGATATAATCCCAGGGTGGTCCTCTTTGAATATAATTTTGGTATGAGGACAGGAATCCCATTGATTTCACGTCTATAATGGGTGCCATCATGTTGATTGGATACTATCACTTTTGGTCCTGACCCGTTAGTTTCATGAATGTTTCTGCATTTGTTTCCAAATCTGCAGTGATTATGTTGTTGGAAAAATCGACATACATTCTTTTGCTTCTTGTTGGATGATAGTTGAGCATCACCTGCAGACCGTTTATTCTGTTGGGTTGTTTCAATCAGCAGTCCATGAGGATTTGAATTTGGATTTGAGGAATTTGAATTTGAATTTGGATTTAAATTTGATGAATCATGAGTTTGTGCTTGGGATGGCTTAACCTTGTATTCTGAGGTGGTAGGGGTTTGATCTTTCTGCTTGGAAGCCAAGTTCTTACGAGAAGGCCAATTCTTCTTTCTTTCTTCAATCCATTTCTTGATATCTTCGTCGGTCTGCAAGGAGATATTTGTTCCCTGGATGAAAATAGGCTCGTTTGAGATTGAAGCTTGAGGTACAGATACTTCTTCATCAATAAAATCAGGTACCACTGGAGGAGGCACTGTATCAGTAGAAATTGTAGAAACTGTAGAATTAGGGAGATGAGTGGGCAAATCAAATAACGATGACGGATTGGATGACATTTGTGCCTGACCCGCTACCGGCCACGGATCATTTGTGGGCTTTTTGGTGTCGGATGGTGGAGGATTGAAATGATTCATCTCATCGCAGAATGATAATTCTAGACCTGGATAAATGGATGCCACCTCGACTCCTGCACAAAACCACGCTGACCATGCAGCCCATTCTAAAACGATATATTATTGAGGTATGTAAATAAAATCATATCACAATTATGAAGTGATCACGGTCATCAACGTGTTAATTGTAGTGGTTGGACCGAGGTTGAAATACGCAATACTTTGTGGATAATTGCCGGTTTGATTCTAGATCAGCGTCTGAGGAATTTTGGATGCATGGAATCATGCGTAGAATACACTGTTACGTCAAGAAGCTTGATCCAAGTTTAACGGTTCCGAAAACGGATTACCGAAATAGCATAATAGCAAAATAGCAAAGGGGTCGGAGATTAAATGTGATCAATATTAATTACAGAAAGTTTCACAGTTTAGGTTACGACTGCAGACATGACCAGGCGCTCCTGCGTCTATGATGATTCTCAATATACGACAGTCATGAAAAACGTTTCTCGGGCGAGAGCTACCTAATTAGGCTGGATTTTTTTCTGGGTGCGCTCGGGGGTGCTAAAAGGGAAACCGTTGACCGATAAGTATCACCTTTTCCACTACACAATCTTAAAGCAGTTGGTGCAGGTACTTCGATGATCCAAGTGGATCACAAAACAATAAGACGTAGAAGCCATCATTTGCGGCGGTATCATACTCTAAGTTGTGATGGAGGCTGGATGAAATCGGGGATCGGACTAACCTAATTGAAGCGTCAGGCATAGAGTGACAATAGAATGACATGGGCTCGCTAAACTTTACAAGCAGGAGGTCAGGCAGGGATAATTACAAAACATATTACAAATAAGAAATTAGCGAGAATCATAAGGTTTTTGTGGTGCACCCTTAAATCAATTATTTGTACGGTTTATACATTGACTTTAGCATCGGTCCATGACTAAGTTTATCTAGAATAACACCATGTACCTCGTATTTGCCGAGGCTTAAGTGGAGGGGGTGCCGAGTTGCTCCAAGCGGAAATGACCCCACCGAGAGAGAAGTGGGGGTGATGAGTGAGGGGTGACGTTAGAGGGCGGAAACGTTGTCAATAGATACCTAATTGATCAGACGTGATTGATGAAAGTTGAATGGGCAGCTACGGGCCTGATGAAGCACCACTGCAGATAAGATGACAGGTGGTGTTCGCACTACGGTAGGTAGTTGGTTGGGGACAGATGGTGGCACATCACGTGGGGAGAGCAGCGTAGCGGAATTGCCGGCTGTGACTATTGTAGGCGCACAGTTGCGGTTGCATCTTCCTCCAGATCAGGTTGCTCGCTTAGTCCTTCACAGATAGGAGAAGATTTCATGGTGTCTGGTTGATGATGAGGATGTCCCGTTGTTGGATGAATAAAGCGGCCATAACCACCACCAAAGATCTAGTCTGTTGTGGGTTATGGGATCTAAGTTACTAAACCCTGAAAAGTCTAAACTGGTTGCATGGATCCCCGGGGCTCGTAGCACCACATAACCTAAGAGCAGTGGTTCCTGACAGGCAAATGTAATTCAAGATATTTTGAGTCAAATGGGTTAAGTACCGAATGCCGAGACTGTCATCACCCACAAGTTTATGACCAGGAACATTAGAGAACATTCGATTACACAACTAGCATTTAACTCTAGGGGCGATGAAGCTTTCGTGTAGTACCCCAGAGGAGTAAGTGTATTCTGTCTCGGACTTCCGTTGTAATTTTTTTTTTCTTTGACATAAAACACCATGCAGTTATAGGAACATTCGGGCACTAAAGGTATTGGTGACCTGTCAGACATCTTCAACTTTGAGCTGTGGTGATACCGTTGGTAACATTAATCCGAATCGTGCATGGAAGTTTCGGTTCAAATCTTATTTTATTATTCTTTCGGACTTGTGCCTACAATTAGTTCCCTCTCCGCCGTCAGGTTTTTCACAACAAGGAAGTCCGTCCTCCTAATTGCCCAGTATTTAACTCTGGTTGTCAGCGAAAATTTTCATCAACTGTTTCCTATCGTTCATCATTCAACAATATTGGCAAATTCTTTGACAATCAAATAATAAACTTGTTTGGGTCATACTTCGAGAATATTCCATACGCAACCGAACGGTAACGGTGATCAAACGGTGTGACTAGATCTATTATCAACTTTATTTATTTCATAGCCTATCCTGGTCCCGGGTCTTACCGTATCTGCATAATCCCTTACTATATCTTTCATCAATCCCCACCAAAGTTTCATAAATGGTATTGACTGCAACCGTTCTTACATCAGCCAATCCCATACTATTTCCTACCATTTCCAACTTCCTTAACATTCCTACATTCAATACTTCCTTTATTCCTTCATCCATCCTCGGTGAATTCGATCACTGCTGCCTTCCTTCATTGAATTGATTAACATTCATCCATCAACTACTCAACAGTTACTATTTATCCATTCATTCCGGTTTTGCGAAATCCTGTTCATCATTCCTTTGAAGGAACCGCGCTACTACTCCTTCCAACGTCTACAACTTCCACTAGTCCATTCGTGAAGTATAACTACAGATCATCCCTACTTACTTTGTTCAAATAATCTTCCATCATGTCTTCCCGTGTCCCCGATGTGAAATTAGAATTGGAGCAACCTGACTCCAAAAATCGAAGGAAAAAAAAATCCATCTCTGGAGGAAGTGAAAGCTTCCCCATTTCATGTGTATCATGTCGTCGCAAGAAGATTAAATGTAACAAGATGAAACCTTGTAATCAATGCATTAAACGGTCGATTCCATGTCAATTTCCTTCCACCTTTAGAAATATTCAAATCAATGAAGATGATATCGAAGAAACTTCCAAACATATTGGTAGCAAACTGGTACCCTCTAGTGAATTTGTTCCTGAAACAGATTCGTTTGCTATGCCAGATCTTTCCATGCCTCATCTTCCGGGCACAAGACCCATGGATATCAAGCTGCACCATGACCAATCCATTGATATCACCTCACATTACCATCCACACAGCCACATGCATCCATTTGGGACCTCAAAACCATTGTTTGCTGAGGATGAGGTTGTTGAAGCAAATTTGCGTCAAGAACTTGAAGTTTTTCGTGCTGCGAATTTGCAGCTAATGGAAACAAATAGCAAACTCCAGGTTGAGGTTGCGAAGCTCCACTCCCAGTTAACTGGTAAACAAACTTCAAAACTTATAGACATCGCGGGCGAAACTACCGAAGAAAATCCCAAGTATTATGGGACTCAACCATCCAATTTCATCATGGAATCTTTGAAGGTTCCTTCAGATTCTCTCGAGTCCAAATCGTTACAGCATCCTAATCCTTCAGACTCCGATAAAGATTCTAGTAAAGGAAAGGAAAAGGAGAAGGAGAAGGAGAAGGAGAAGGACCCTCATACTTATGCAGATTCCATCATAGAAAACTCCTCATCATCATTTGACTCAAAATTCTCAATTGACTTTGAAAAGCTTTCATCTGATGACCATCGTCCTCACCAATGTAAATCAACCTTTTTGGTGGAAAAAAGCCTTTTGAAAAAGCGACTACCTCCATTATTATATGCCCTTCATAAATTCGATGATCCTGACATCAGTTCTGACCTGGAAACATTTCAAGACCTTCAAAAACAAAACTTTGAAGTATTGGTCAAGTTAGTTGAGTTATTCTTTGATAATAATCCTTATTATGCTACATTTATTTCTAGGAAAAGAGTGTTTGAATTTTTATCCAATTATCAACATATAAAAGATATGGAATGGGAAAATGATGATGATTTGTTGCTATTCTATATGATTCTACTCTTGTCTCTTCAAAAATTAACCCCATCTGAATTTATCGAAGTTCATTTGATACCTTCAACTGCCATTGACAAGTTGAACAAATTTAAAACTTTCTTATCGAACAATGTTTTATTCCACAGTTTTGAAAAGTTGAGACACAATTTGATTAATGAATCTATTATAACCATTCAAGCATACATCTTATGCACTGAATGGTATTTTATAGAGCAACGTTATGAAGAATGTTGGTCGATGATGTTTCACTGTTGCGGAATTGCATACTCGATTGGTTTACATGTAATGGGACAATTTAAATCAATGAATCCCGCCAGCAAAACTACTGAATTAAAATCATTAGGTTTGAAAAAGAGTGAAGAAAAATCTGAGAAGTCTCAAGATGATGAAGATAAAGAAGATCAAGAAATGGATATTCATAGATTTAAAGTATTTTTTGCATTAAAATCTTTAACTGGTCAAATTTGCTCTATTTTGGGTAGACCTAATCCAATATCCATTCAAGTTAATTCATTTGTGTTGAAAAGCTCACCAAACAAGCCATCTTTCATGATGAATAAAAATAAAACTCATGCTATGTTAAAGATAGGTTTAAGTGAGTGTTTGAGATTATCTAACTCCATGTTAATCGAAAACTTTATGATCGATTTCGGAATGGATGATTTATTAGAATTAAACAAGAAATTTGAAAATGAAATTAAATTATTGGAATGGTTTGTGAGTGATGAATATTTGAGTGATGAAGATGACTCAAAAGATGAATCAAAAGATGATTTCTTGAAAATCGATAAAACCAATATTCTTATGGATTTGATCGTTTTACATATAAATAAAGCAAAATTATTTGAACCATTCATCAATAAGTTTGAAAAGATTGATCAATACAGTTTGATTATTAAAAATTTGGTCAGTTCAATTCTTAAGTTTTTGGAATTACTTAACTACTTTATTGAAAAGTTTTTAAAATCTTTAGTTGATAAGTATTTTCATTCTCACACCAGAATAGGAGGATCAGATTTAAGTGAACTGCTTTCAGATAATGTCAAACCAAGAAAAGCTTCGAATCCAACCACTTCTCACAAATCAAATCCAATACTACTGGCATCAACTTCATATGATAATGTGATTTCCCATGCAGATTCAGCAAGATTTTCGGAATCGGTCGCTACTGATTCCGGTTCGAGCTCACAACATCATTCCAATATTTTAGGTAAAAGTGAAGTTACAAGTGAGTTCAATACAAATGTCCAACAGATGCAAACGAATTCTGAAGAAGAATCAATTCTTGAATCTGCTTATAAGCGGGCAAATGCTACAATAAAATTTGGCAAGTTGTTTAGAATTTATTTTCCCTTTTTGAATTCTTCGATATACCAAGGAATTATTGTGGTATTCACGTTTCTTCATTATAAGTTTCAAGAATTTGTTACAAATAAAGATAAGAATGAGAATCTTATTAATAATGAATTCTTAAAATTATTGGAATTAAATTTTAGATCATTGCTTAATTTTGATAGAAGAATTTCTGGGATATTGAATTCAATTACTAAATTATGGCCATCAAATGTTGCATACTTGATGAATAAAGTATTGAATTATATAAAACAGATTTATGACAGACAAAATTTGGGTGATGATGCAAATGACAGAAAACGGCGCAAGCAAGATCAAGATGAATTTGAGCAAGAATATGAAACTGAATACAATCGTGATTTTGATCAATCTATACCATTACCTTTGGATAATACGCAACAAGGTAATGAAAATCAATTAGTGCTTGAAAATCAATTAGGTGATCAAAATAATTTTGAATTCACTCAATTATATGGATTCCACTTGAATGATCCATTTTGGATCACTAATCCAGAAAATTTACCTCATTATCTCAGTTCACCAAATGATGATTTTCCCAAGTGGCAACTGAATAGAAATTCCAGAGGTTCTAGAAAATCAATCTTAAGTCAAGGAAGTCTGTCAGCAAGTCAAAAGCTGAGTTCTAAACCACAGTCACATAAGGAACAAGTACAAGTACAAGTACAACCTACTTCTCATTCACAGGTACATCTTCCGCCTAGTAATGTCAGTGAGATCTTCATTCCTGATTTGAACCAGCCATACGATACAGGCTGGGGCTCTACTGCAGCCCCAATTGGAACCCCTAGACCAGATCATCCCCAAGCTACATCTATAGGACAACCGGTTATTATTCCTAGACAGAATGCTACTGAAGGATACGGACAAAACCCCGTCATTTCAAATAGCTATATGTTTGAAATGCCTACATATTCCGGCCTGAATGTTCCAGGATTTCCTGGAACCGGTACAGTTCCTCCAGTACCTTATACGACCCCTGGGGTGAATCCTCAACCATCGACATTTTTAGGACAGAATGTTAACCATGGCATAAATCCACAGATTGGACCAGACATAAATCCACAGATTGGACGAAGTATAAATCCACAAATTGGACGAAGTATAAATCCACAAATTGGACGAAGCATAAATCCACAAATTGCCCGTGGTATCAATCCATCCCAACAACAGGAAAATCCACAAGATAAACTTAGTGAAGAAGAAACCATGAACAATGCTCAAATGTATCACAATAGACACGGCAATCGGAACTAAATACATGACAAGAAACTGAAAAAGAGCTTACAGCAACATTGCAATTAAGAGAACCCATTTATATTTAGAACGGGTCCATAACTCTCACAATTCTCCCAGCTCCCGACCTTAGAAATAGACTCTTGTATTATATACTGATGTTCTCTAAAATTTAGAGTATTTTAGATAATATCTTGTAAATCATCTTGACTCAGCAAATTCTCATAACCATGACTCCATGACTATTACTGTTTTGGGGATGTTGGAGCTTATATCCACAACGACTAAGAATTACCTGATTACAAAAATGATACGGGAACGACCAAGTAAGTGCGCTGATTTCATGCACCTTTCGGACGCACGAGATAGATAAGCCGACAGAACGCAATAGCGATGTCAAGTATCAAGAAGAGCCGGCGGAAGAATTCAAACTCCGGAAGGATGTTGATTCACCAACGCCGGATATGAAACACAGGGTGAAACTCCAGAGCCGTGAGAGGAAAATCAAGTTGAGCCGCACGGGAAAGCTGACAAAGATGACAAACTCCACAGGAGTTACTCAGAAATCCCAAAAGGACTAACATAACTCCAAGAAAAAATACCCAATAAATAGCTGGTAATTGTCAAGATTTACCAGCATAATAAATAGTTTTTTCAGATCACTTTATAATATTGTAAAAACTACAGAAAGTCACTCCCTCCGAGTGAACCCCACGATCCACGATCCTGCACACAGAGGGAGGTAATATCCCAACAAGTAAGTATGCTTCACATGACCAGTCACATGACTCTCAAAGTACGTGCCGGAGTTCGACACACCGGGGGTGCCGTAAAAAAACTTCCTCGATTATCAAGTTAAATCCTCAACTCCAACGGCCATTCTTCACAATCATGTCCGGATTCAAGAAATTCACTGACTTCTTATTCTCCAAGCAATCGTTGAGATACGTCTGCACCACTCATTTCTGGGGTCCTGTATCTAACTTTGGTATTCCTGTGGCAGCTGTGTTGGACTTGAAGAAAGACCCAGATGTGATCAGTGGACCAATGACCGCTTCCTTGATCGGATACTCGCTTGTGTTCATGAGATACGCTTTGGCTGTCAGTCCACAGAACTACTTGTTGTTTGGATGTCACTTTGTTAACGAGTTCGCTCAATTGGGTCAAGGTTTCAGATGGGTTAAGCACCATTACTATTCACCTAAGGCTATCGAGCCATCATCATAGATGTCTCATAGATGTCCACAATTTTAGCGAGGCCAATCGTATCCTGTCGAGTTTTCATTTTCATGATATGTTGAAGTTATGTTGATCTTCTAGGAAATACCCCGGAGTCCCCTCACCTTCCTCCACCTCCATTACAAAATCACCAAAATTCCCAAGCCAGACTTGGGCCATATTTCCTGTTAGCCATATTTCCTGTTGGTCATATTTCTGTTCGTCATGATACCTATTGGCCGTATTTCCTGTTGGCCATTCTATTGGTCATTATTCTATTGGTCATGATTCCTGTTTTTTCATGATTCTTTTAGCCATGATTCTATTGGTCATGGTCGCTATTATTGTGGCAATTGCAACGCCGTTATGAAAATCACCCTTGGTGAATTCCATCTCCATACACTGATATATATTCAATATACACTTATTCACTTAGTCAGCTAGGCTTCTTTAAGTCGCACCTCATCATGTGATCATTATTCACTCGATTTAGGGTGGATCCCCAGGGGTATATCGAGGTTTGTAACGGAGAGTCGTGTCCTGCAGTTGCACTTAATTTAGTTCATGTACGTAGTGATGTTTGATCGTTTCAGCTGTTTAGTAATCGGTAAGGTTCTGTGCTTGCAACTTGGTAAGTTTCTGGGGCCAGACCCCGAGCAGCTAACTGTGGTCCAGACCCAGTAAAACTTACTTTCTTGTACCCCTATAGAATCCCTGTAGATCCCTGTAGAATTCTGTAGAATCCCTGTACAACACTCTAAGTTTGCCTCACAAAAACTATGATTAAAAGCAACCTTGATGGGTATAAAAGACCCCCTAAATTCCTTTAATTATTCTTCTGTACTAATTTCCTTCATTAAGAAATAATAATCACGACTACAATTACAATCACAATGCCTAAAGCCATAATTGCCGTCACCTCTTTCTATGATAAGTTCTACCCTGATGGGTCTAAAAGTGGATTGTTTGTTCCTGAAGCAATTGAGCCATTTGAAGTATTCCGCTCTCAAGGTTTCGAAGTCGATATTGTTTCCGAAACTGGAACCGTGGGTTATGATGATAACTCGTTGAAGGAAGACTTCCTCAATGGAGATGTGGCCAATATCTACAACAATCCTCACTCCGAATTCAATATTGCTATCAAGAATCTCAAGAAACCTTCAGAGGTCAACGCTGACGATTACTCGATCTTCTATGCCGCTGGTGGCCATGGAACTTTGGTGGATTTCCCAACTGCTTCAGGTGTACAATCCATTGCCCAGAAGATTTGGTCTAAAGGTGGTGTGGTAGCAGCTCTCTGTCATGGACCTTCCATTTTCGCTAATATTGTGGATACCAAGACTGGCAGACCATTAGTTGAGGGCAAATCCGTCACTGGTTTTACCACCGTAGGTGAGGATGCCTTTAATGCTGGTGACTTGATGAGGTCTAAAAACTTGGAATTCGTCGAAGATTTGTACACCAGATTGGGTGCAAAATACGTTCCACCACCCTCCCCATTCGAGGACTTCAACGTGGTGGATGGAAAGTTGGTCACAGGAGTCAATCCTGCTTCAGCCACTTCTACTGCTCAAGCAGCCCTTAAGGCATTTTCTAGTTAAAGCTTCTAGACCGCTCGGACCCTTCTTCCCCATAGGTAATTTACATAACTAGTTAGATATAATCACCTCACTAAAAGTCGTGTGCTCTCCGTGTAGTCAAGTTCCCCAGGTAAAATTTATTACCCTAACTCAAATCCATACATATCATGTCGGTGCTTAACAGTATCAAGTATTACTTCAAGTCGTTTTTGTTTGGCTCATTGATGGCCGGATGTGCGCTCTACGGAGTGATCGCTTCCATCTTCTTGAGGATCATTGGAAAGGGTGAATATGCTCAATACACTGTGGCCAGAGCATTTTACTATTCATTCTCTACCATATTAGGTATCAAGATTAAGATCAGAAATGAAAAAGGATTGTTTGACAAGCCTGCCATCTTCGTCTCCAACCATCAATCAGTGTTAGATATTTTTGTTTTAGGCAGAGTTTTTCAACCAGGTTATACCGTCACCGGTAAGAAGTCATTAAAATACGTTCCTTTCTTGGGCTGGTTCATGTATTTATCTGGTACATTCTTCTTAGACAGAGGTAGAGGAGAAAAGGCTAGAAAAGTGTTAGATTCTGCTTTGGATACTTTGAAACAAGATAATAGAGCTTTGTTTATGTTCCCAGAAGGTACTAGATCTGGTGCTACCAAATTAGAACTCTTACCTTTTAAGAAGGGAGCTTTTCACCTTGCTAAACAAGCAGGAATTCCTATTGTACCGATTGTATTCAGCAACTATTCAACTGTTTACGACACCACCCATAAGGTGTTTAACAGAGGTGAAATCATTGTTGATGTTTCACCTCCAATGCCAACTGATCAGTTGAAAACAAACGAAGACGTTACCAAGTTCACTGAAGATGTAAAGAAGGTAATGCTCAAGAGTTTGAAGGAAATTGGATTCGCTAAGGTCCAAGGTGCAAAGGAAAAGGTTGATGTCGAGCAATCTGAAGAGGATGAAGAAATTGCTTCAGATGTCAATACCGACACTTCAGTTGAGCTCATTACTGAAGAAACTCCATTGGTAGCAAAAGATTGATTCTACTTTAGCAATTGATAATTCTAATGAGATTAAGACTACTTAATTAACCAATAAAACTTAATCTATGATAACAGCCTTCTTCTTTTTGGTCTTTTTAGGCTTCTTGACCGTAATTACAGTAGCATTTGCTTCTGCATCTGGTGTAGTAATTTTCTCAGATGGAATCAGTTCTGTTGGACTAGTCTCCATCTTTCCAACCGGAGTCATGGCTGGTTCCTTCTTATTGGTGCGTTCCTTTTTGGCAGATTTACTGTCCTTTTTGGAACTCTTCTCTTTCTTCGACTTTCTTGGTTTTCTCTCCATGGAGCTCTCGGCTAATTTCTTTCGTAACTCATCCAAGTCAACTTCATACTCGAAATTTTTGTTAGCACCATCTTCCTCTACTGGCGCAGAAGAAGTAAGATCAAAGTTATCCAAGTTAGAAGAATCAATTTTAAATGCATTCTTTTTCTTCTTTTGTATCATTGGAGAGATAATACTCTCCTCTTCGTCATCATCATTATTATTGTTGAAGCCATCCACTGTCTCCTCAGTCAAGATAATCACCTTTTCTTTTTTCAACTTCTTAGGCTTCGACTTTTTCTCCTTTTGGGTCGTATTGTATGAGCTCATTGATGTCTGCTCACTAGTATACTCAGGGTTAGGACTATCAATTAATAGACCCTTCTTTGTCTTGGATTTCTTCTTCGACTCAGTTTTAGAGGAAGTGATGTAGTAGGGATCATCCTTCATTCTATCCAAACGATCTTGCTTTTTCTTGAAATCTTCACTATCGCTTGTTGGATTCGATAATATTTCAACATTTGAAGTATCATCAAAGTCTGACAAAAACAAATTGTACTCTTCTTGGTCCATATCATCCTCACTCAATTCTAACATTGGCAATTGATTAATTTGTATGTCTAGATTCAAACTCTCTGGAACAGCGATTTTTTTCTGTGCATTCTTTGCTATTGGATTCAATGTATATGAATTGAAAAAGGATGGAAGAATATGAGTGAGAAGAACTGGAAGTTGCCTATCTTCAGTTGAATTAGTTTCCTCCTTAGGCTCTAAGAATGATTCTTTAATATCATCTGAAAATGGATTTGCTCTTAATCCGAGTTCAGGATCTAAAATCATCAGGATATTTTTATCATTCTCAACTTCCACTTGGTCTTCGTCATCACTCTCAATTATACCATATTCATCCTCTGAGCCTTCTGAACTATCATCATCTTCCTCCTCTTCCTCCTCTGAATCTCTTACTTCCGAGCTATCTTCTTCACCACTATTATCGGAATCCAGACCATGATCAGATTGAGCTTGCAAATTTTCTTTCTTCATCAAATCAGTATAATACTCAACTTCCTCTGATCTCAATTTTAAGACACTACCCAAGTCACCAGCAGTTAAAGCTTCAAGAACCAACTTTAAAAACTCCAACCAACTTAATGCTCTTTCTTGAACCTCGTAATTAGAATGATTCTCAAAGAAGTTTAAAAATTCGATAACTTTGAATAAGTAATAACAGATTTGGTCATATTGCTTCACATTGATTTGATTAACATTTGAAGAATAAATTCGAATTAAATCGGTGACCATGCTATTAAAGACTTTTACCAAAGACTGAATCAAAACTATTAGAACTTCTGGGTTGTCTAATTCGGTCAACTTCTTTGAAATTGGAAAACGACCCTTTGATACACCTATTGCTTGATCAACCTTGGTATTCACAATAGAATTGAAAATTTCGATCTTTTTGCCCAAGCTTAATTGAGAATCATGCATGTTTTGATTCTGATCATAGGTATCATCCTCTTCGTCATCATCCTCATCCTCTTCACTTGTTACTTCGTAAATGTATTCTCCTAGAATCCAATAGAAGTCCTTAAGTATTGAGGAGCAATTCTCCAAGATCCGAACATCTTGAATCGAGTTGAATATCACTGTGTTGATCACATTAGAACGCACAGATGGAACCTTAGTGGCAAGGTTCTTAAATTCCTGACCTAATTCACTTGCAATTTTCGATAATCCAGTTGATGGTCCTGTCACTGCGACCACCGAGTCGCCATTCTGGGTAGAAGAGCCAAGGAGAGTGAGGTTCATAACATCCCTCAACACAGCAATGTACCATTTGAAGTTTGGAATCATTTCATAATTGTTTTGATTACTGATTTGAAGAATTTTAAGAACTAATTCTTCTTTCAAGCTCTCAGTCAAATTATGCTTTTCAGATGGAATTAATTGCATCAATAAGACCTTCACAACCTCTACTAAATTATTTTCATCCACTAGATAATGACAGATTTCAAGGGCTTTGCGTTTGATGATCAAATCGTCATCGTTCAAACAATCCATGATAACATTACTGACTCCATTAAATGATTTAATGAAAGACGGATAAATCATCACCAAGTTAATCAATGCAAGTAAACCAACAAACTTCAAATTGGAGTCATTAGTTTTGAAAAACTCCATCAACTTTGATATGCAGAATTTGGCGGTATCCTTATCTCTACTGCTATTTGGATCCAACATTGAGCCATTGGAAATACAATTAATGCACTCATAAATCAATGATGATGCCTTTGTTTTGGTCATCAAATCCAAGATTATGGGGGTTATTTTCTTCTTAATTCTAGGTTCTACCTTCGCTAAACTTTGGAATAATTTCAAGATTCTAATGATTAACCAATTATTTTTGGAGTCTTGGAGAATACCAAAGAATTTTGGAAGGTAATTGATAAATATTTTTGGTTGTTTCTTTGATATTTCACAAATTACATTAATGGTTGCACTTACCACAGCAAGATCTGGATCATCCAACTTTTCGATCACTTTATCAAAATTCAATTTCAAACTTTCGGGATATTGTAAGAAGATCTTAAACATGGCTAAAATCGCTTTCTTTCTGATATATGGATTAGAATGACTCAACTTAATTAAAACATCATCGTTAATATCTTTGGATAAATTTGGCGTGACAATAGTAGCAATTCCACTTAATGCTAAACCTATTTCAATATGGTTGGATGAATTAAGATCCTTCTTGAATTGATTGGTTGCTAAGATCAAAAGATCTTGTTCATTCTTAAATGATTGAATTGCCGCTAAGTATCCAATACGTTTTTGTTGGAACTTACTAGACGACATCACTTCTAGAATTTGAAAGTTACTCCACGACATGTCGAAGCCATACATTTCTAAGTATGTCAACTTCAAGATTGCCGAAGCTTTGGTTTCAATGTCTGTTGTCTGTAATTCATTCTTGCATTCAAGTATTACTGAATTTAGGTAAGTTGAGAGTGATTCCGGAGAATCTTTGGAAGTTGAACGGATTCCCTTGATAAGGTCACTCAAGGACTTCTCAAAAGAGATACCGAAGGGCTTGAGCCTTGCTAAAACCTCCGAATTTTGTAATTGGAATGACATCAACCGTAATCTTACCGTCGTACAAGTCGTTGTCAATTTTGGGTTGGTGAAGTTTTACAGTTTAGAGAGTGTCTACAGGTTACATATGTCCAAATGCCAACTTCTTGAATAAAAAGAATCAGCAAGGGTACATCATAAGTTAAACAGTGCTAATACACTAGCCAAGGAGCTTATCGATGGGATGTTTCTTTATTCTGTCAGATATGAACTTTTTCATCAATAACAGTCTCAGAAACTAGTAAATACACCAGTAAAGTATGTCTAGGAGTGAGTTACACCCGAAATTAGGAGTATCTTTTAGAAATTACCTTGGATTGTGGCCTAGTTACTTTGTTTCAGAGTGATCGTGGAACCAATCCTACCATCTTTGCTTCTTTTCTGTTTACTATAGAGTATACTCGAAGTATACCATTTAGTTTATATAAAATGTACTAAAATGTCGCGGATATATTAAAGGTCTCGCGACATCCGAAACTAAATCACTTACCTATGCACAGATATGGCTACAATAGAGGGCAATGAGCTGGTTCAGCAAGGCGGTCCCCTTCCTGTATCCCCGATGGCAGTCAATTCGAGTGATTTATCGGAGTCTGACGATGACTACGATCTAAGTGACGAGGATGAACTCTTGACTAACCCAGAACACGTTGGATTCACATCTTCACTATCTGATCATGCTACATACTTTTCCAATAGTATATCACAAGCTTTAGACTCGATCGATCTTGATCGATCTTTGGCTTTACAGGCAAAATTAAGCGGAAAGTTGAACAATGAAAATCAGAAAATTATAGAAAAGAAGCAAGAACTCTCTATACAATTGAAAGAGCTACAAGGACTATTCAAACAATATTTGATCTCAGATCCCAAGAAGCTTAGTAAGGTAGAACAAGTATCAAAAGACTTAAAAGAAATTGAATCGAGATTGGCAAGGCTAAAAAATGGTACAAATAAAGCCTCTTACGGTTTATCATTCCTAAAATCGACCAACCACACAAAGGTAGGAGTAACCAAAAAATACCCCATTGAGTATAATCAAGCTAGGGACAAGGTTCTTGAAAGACAAATTGATTAGAACATTTATTTATTTCATCAAATACTTAAGCTTGATCACTATAAAGAATACCTAAACCATCCATCCATCCACCGGTGTATCCATACATACCAACGATGGTGTACTCAGAGCCTGGTGCTTCGAGAGTGGACAAATGACCCCCATCTGCATTACCAAACATAGGAGATTTTTCACCAGTGTTGGTCTCAAATTGAATAGCATCCATCCAAGCACCATTTCTAAAATGAAATTTAGTGATGTATTGACCTGACTTGAGTTCATATTCTGAATAATGTGGTTTTTCATTACCAATGGTGGCAGTTTTATTACCACCACTATGGGAATTTGAATGAGAATTGGAATCTAATGATGTATCCGAAAATTTACTAACCAATCTTCCCAAGTAATTCTTGGGAGGAACTGGAGGAGCATCTCCTGATGTTTTAGCGGTTTCGGGTACTCCAGCTCTATAGTAAAACTTAACTCCATCTAATGCACCCCCATGATAAATTCTTACCTTGTAAATACCTTTGATATCGAATCCAATTGTTTCAGCCCTACCATTACTTCTTCCCAATAAGGTACTCTTGTAGGCACTTATGGTTCCTTTTCCTAAACCAAAGTCACCTTTGACTACGCCTTCACTCGAGCCTTTAGAGCATGCATCTTTGAGACGTGGAATTGATGATTCACCTCCAAGTGATAAGATTTTGACTTCAAAATCTGGATGTGATTTATTACCATGTTTCTTCAAATTTTCGAATGCAGTTTGATAGTCCAATTTGATTTCATTAGTTAAACCATTACCACCATATGAATCTGGATAAAAAACCATGTGGTACCTAGCCAAATCTTCCACGATAAATTCAACCAAATAGATTCCAGCTCCAGACTTGATCATTACTTCACCCTTGGGAGTACTGTATGAAGTAGGAGCCGTGTTGTTGCTATATGAGTTATCATCTTTGATGGTGGTAGACTTGACTTTTTCGAACTTATCCACAGGTAAACTGAAAGAATCATGAAATAAGAATCTGATCAAATCCAATTTATTCCAATGACATGCTTGTGGCCATTGACCATTAGAGCCAATGATTGCTCCACCAGTATTGGTCCGAAGACATTGAGTTTCTCTAGTCATAAATGAACGATTCCACCATATATAATCTCTCAACATCACACCATCAATTTGATGGGGACAACCCAATAAATGTCCGATCTCATGCATGAAGGCACCTAAAGTGATGTTAAAACACTCCCAACTAGTTCCACATTGGTCAGCATCGTTAGCTACTTCTCGCTTGGATAAATGTGTTTGGTCCAAGAACGCTGGGGTCATCTGTGGGAAATTAATCGGCCATGAGTGTAAACCATGAGATCCAAAAATAGCCAATTTAACATCACCATCTCCACCACCTAAAGCTGCATGTGTCAAGATCATGTCATTTCTAGTATCGTAAGTAGCATCCAAATATATGACAGCACATTGGACGGCAGTGTTGTATTTTCTTCTTGACTCATAAATTTCTGGGGTATTTTTAATCAAATCAATAGCATGCGAGAACAATCCACCAGAATCGGTAGCTCTGGGGTTTTGTTGAGCGAGATTAGGATCTCTTAATTCGGCCACTGTCTTGGGGGATCTCAACACATGGATTTTGATTTCATTATGTGGGGTAGGGGACTCGACATTGTAACCATATATTCCTTGAAAAGTCTGTTTCTCCTCCACAAATTGAAAGCTTCTGTTACTGAACCCCACAGCTCTCATTTCTTCTTGAGTGTATGCTTGCATGATTCTTCCTGCTACTTTCAATTTCAAAATAGCACTTTGGAGGTCGGCATTTTCACCTCGGCCCAATCTGTACTTAGGCATATCGTATGAACCTTTGGAATCTCTACCCATAATGATACACAAATGAACAGGCTTATTTTGAGGTAAAGGGTAAAAAAGGAGAGTCAAGCTTCCACTATCCTTTTCGAAACCATTTCCATCGGGGAATCCAAAACCATTGATAAATCCATCACTTACTACCGCCAGTAAAACATTGGGTTCATCAGGTGAAACATGAATAAGTGCTTTAAATTGGCCCGCATTAACTTCAAATGATTGTGGGGGGTACACCTTATTGTTGTTGTTGGTAAAAGTAATCACACCTTGGTTAATTGCATTCGTTCTTCCACTGACGATCACCGTGGGTGAAGAGACGATCTCATTGTCTCGGTAATTGAAAGTGATAGTCATTGGTGTCAGTAATCGATGTACAGACCCTGATCTATTAGGTGGCCTGCTAGCCACCTAGGTCACATGATCCTGCTTTATAATACGGGCAATTGATTGCATAACGAGAAAAGCAGAAGAAAGTTACAGTCGAACAATTTTATTTAATGTGGTGGAGAATTTGCTCATAAAGTGTCAAAGTAGCTAAACTAGTTGAATTGCTGAAACTGCAATTTTTTACTTTAATTGCATATCACTCCTTTGGTGCTTAAATCGTAATCTGTAATCTGTTATGTTACAGTGATAAATTCAAGAACCAATTGAATTAAGGAAAGTACCAAGATGGTAATAGTTAATTCATTGTAGGTTTGAAATCTCATTAACTGAATGAATTGAAGACTGCCAATACAAAATGAACACAATGTAAAATTTTTAAAGAATCTTCCAAGTTTTTCAGAAATTTGGTCTTTCGTCTTTCGACGTTGGTCTTTAGTAATTGACGCGCCAAATTAGTTCCTTTCAACAATATAACATAGTTATCAGATCAATCATATTGATTCTTATTGCTTGATATTAAGTGAAGGCGACAGGTTCACATGTCACTATCAATCTCTTCAAGATGAGTAATCCATCAAAACGGTCTGCGGCTTCAATTGCAGCAGCAGCTCACTGGGGAGGTACCAAAATGCTCAAGACTGACACAGAGGCAATTCCAAAGACAGAGACCGAAACGAGCCCAAATGCGGAGACAAGCACCCTAGAAAAGTCAAAGAATTCAAACGAGAATACTGAAGAAGTCATTGAAATATCATCGGATTCAGAACCGGAGATTGTTTCCAGGGCTACCCTCAAAAGTCCTACCGAATCCAAATCCAAATCCAGGTCCAGGTCCAAGATTCAACTTTTGCACAACCCCAGTTACGAACCTCATTTAGAAAAGTACGTAAACAGTGATACGGTAAAGCTCTCAGAACTTATAGGAATGAAAGATTTGAAAGAATCGTACCAATTTAATTTCAATGTTCAACTAGACTTCATTCTTCAGTTCTTCCATCCTGATGTCTCGTTAAAGAAAAAGCCCATCACCTTTATCACCGGATCTCGATTGTTAGATCCAGAATATCCTGATATAGAATTCATCAAACAAAATTTTAATATTCGTGATATTATTGCACCTTTACCAAATTCATTTGCATCTCATCATACCAAAATGATGATCAATTTTTTCGAAGATGATACTTGTGAAATAGTTATAATGACTTTCAATTTAACCAAATTAGATATTGGAGGTCTTACACAAATGCTTTGGAAATCAGGAAGGTTAAATAAACTAACCAGCTCAAATGAGATGAAAATGGGTCAAAATTTCAAGAAAGACTTGTTGAATTACTTAAGAAAATACAACAAGAAAGAAATACGACAACTTGCATCTGAATTAAATCAATATGATTTCCTGAATATAACAGTTGAGCTTGTTTCATCTGCCCCAGGAATCAGTGAGGTCCCCAATGATGAGGAGTCCGAAGTGTACGGATACGGAAAATTACATCAACTGTTGCGTCGAAACAGTTTATTGCTTCAAAATGACTCAAAAAAACATTATAACATCATCTCTCAAGTATCCTCCATTCCATACCCTTTCAAGGTGCAAAAGGGACAGACATCATCTGTGTTCACTCATATTTTATGTCCTTTAATATTCTCATCAGGAGGAGACAAAGAATTCAAAGTGCTTGAGCCAGGTCAAAAGTCATCAATCGAAGATCAAAGACATCTTAACTACACTCCTCATATCATATATCCTACTATTAAAGAAGTTGCAAATAGCAATGTTGGCTTTGGATCTGGTCAAGCACTTCATTTCAATTATACAAAAACAGCTACCCATAAGAACTACTATTTACAAAATGTCAAGCCTTACCTACGGAAATGGAATTCTTCCGCAGGAGATATAATTACCGGAAGAGAAACTGTCCCACCTCATGTTAAAATGTTAATGTGTGACAACGGAAATGATTGGAAATCACTCAGATGGGTTTTAATGGGAAGTCACAATATGTCCAAACAAGCATGGGGAGCACCATTGGCACCTCAAAAAGCTTCCCATTCAAGCTTCACAGTTTCTAGTTATGAATTGAGTGTTCTTATTTTTCCAGATAATGATCAAGAAATGAAACCGGTATATGGTACAGACATAACCGATGAGCTCCAAACCTTACCAATACGATTACCTTTTAAGTTTCCGGTTGAAAATTATCATAGCGATGATTTGCCATTCAGTCAATGGGTGAGTTACGGAAACCTCAAAGATAAATATGGTAACACATATAATGTTGAACACCCTTCTTCGCTATAAATCATCAAATATAGACTTGGGTTTATTACTCACTTGCGTAGGTCCAAACTCGATTTCTTTATCGTGAGAAATTGCTTCATCTTCTGTATCTGAATATTCCGTTTCCTGGTCCTGGGGCGAGTTATCATCATCTATTCCTGGTGTGGTAGACCCCTGTCTACCATACCTTATTACTGCCGCCAGATGATCTGCCGAAGAAGGTACAGGTTGACTTACTGGTTCCGGGGTAATGGAAGTTGCGCCAGCACTTTTACTAAGTGAGCTATTATCAATCTTGGGAATTGGCTTTCGAAGAACTGGTTTTTCAAGCTTTGGCTTCTTCAAAGGTGGTTCAGTAATTGTAACCACACTTGTATGACCATGTAGCTGAAGATCTGGATTTTTTCTGATGTCCTTTGATGTGATATTAGTCTGGTTAGTTCCATAAGAGTTGACATTTTTAGATGTGATTTGGATATAATGAATCAGCATCATGCTTGACAGGAATTCAAAGAGTACTGGATCACCAGGGTTCTTGAAATATATTTCAAAGTAATCATGAGCCACTTCAACTTCATTAGAGAAATCATCATTATTTATATTAGGAATTCCTGATACATTCAAAGAGCTTGTAAGATTCATGAAGTTTCTAAAATCTTTCAATCTGAAGGTGATGCATTTTTTCATAGGTTCATTATTCGTCGGCGATATCAAATTGCTGTTTAATAATTCATCCAAATTAAGAGTAATTGTCACGGACATAGGTTGTTTGAGATATTCTCTATCCTTAAGAATTTGTTCTGTGAATCCACTTAACAGAAGCTTTTCATTCTTGACTTCTATTTTAAAATCCTCTGTAGATGAAGGAATCATGTCTAGAAATTGTTTGGGGATACTGTGCTCTATCATGATATAATTAATTCTTTCTTCTTGATCTTGATCTTCATCGTTATTGCTTTGAAGGAGTTGTTTATAAACTTCTGGAATGAATACCTTGTTCTGCTTTACAGGCAGATAATTAGCCGAATACTTTTTGATGATCAATTTCTTGGTTTTGATTTCAATTAATAATTTGAATCTCATTGCAGGAGGGGTATCTCGAGCCCAATGGATTTTGAAACATATGTAATCCAAATCATTAGCGTCAAGGTTTCTGAATAATGTAGCCAAATGTTTGGAGTTTATAATGAATGAATAATGTTCCTGACCATCCAGGGATATCTCAAATCCTTCACCAAGAAGATCTTCAAAATTCACCACTAACTCGTGAAAGAACTTCTTTTTGAAGGTGATATCGGCATGTGAGGTTCTGGCACTATTAACAGCGGAAAGTTTGAGCTCTGAATGGGAGATAACTAGCTTGATATTTTCAGATATTGAAGCTAGTGAAATGATGGCTTTGGACCAGATCTGTTTATTCTTAGTTGTATCTATCACGGCCACGAACGACATTCTAGGGTAGGAAATGGTAAAGGAGAAGAAGAGAACGTAGGCTTAAAGAATCTCCATCAATTGAATATCTTCCGCTCTAAATGATGATCTAGGATAAGTGATGATCTAGGATAAGTTCACTTTGCAGCTTGACACTTTAAACAATCATCTCAGACGCGTAAAATCACCATGCAGGTTAGTAGCTGAAAACGAGATGCATGCGAAACCATGAGATTGAGACAGTTTGAGAAACGTTACAATGAACGAGCAAAAGTGATAATATAAAGGGACCAATGAAGTTTGAGGTGGAGATAATAGCCAAAGAAAGACAAACCCCGCTACAATTGTACACAAAAACTTCTTTTTACAGAAATTCAAATGATATAATCAGTAGTAGGCGAGGTTGGGCCATTAGGTGTGACGAGTAATTTGGCTAGTCAGGCAAGGGACAAGAATTAGATTAATTGATAGGATTAGCATATCATCAACAAGGCTATTCTGATGGTAAAGGGTAATGGAATTGACCAAAGGTGACCAGCTCACAAGATCCAAGCTGCCTGGCATATAACACCCATTTGTGATTTTGTGTGAACACTAGCACCCTCATGCATAAAATTAGATCTCGGGGTTCTCCGACGTTATCGCACCTTATCTTACTTCAGCTTGTTTGCTAACCCCATCACCATCATCAATGGTATTCGATATTCTCATCATCAACCCAAATTCGTCAACTTCTGTCACTGACAACTTGGCCAACATTTTGGTGGCTCCACCCCAATACAAGTTCCACTTCTACACTGCTCCTCCACAAGCACCCAAGGAAATTAGCGGCGAAGAAACCTCCATTCTCTCAGAGCAAGTCTGTTTGCCCGATCTACTTGCAAAAGGGGTGATAGATAAATACGATGGATTCTTAGTGGGCTGCTATTCAGATCATCCGCTTATCCATTCACTCGGCAAACATACCACTAAACCTATCTTGGGAATTATGCAAGCCACTTTGTTGTATAGTTTACTGAACCCTTCGGTCACCAAACTGTTTGTGTTGACCAGTTTCAACGAATGGGAGCCATTGCTCGATAAGGGCATCGTGGACTTTGTGGGAAATCCACAAGGACAGTTTCCCTCCCATAAGTTTCAAAAGACTAAGGCATTGGATATCAGTGTGTTGAGCCTAAGTGACCCCACCGAGTTTGCCAAGATCACCAACCGAGTATCACAAGTGTTGGACCTTTACAAGGATGACAACATCAACTGTGTATTGTTGGGTTGTGCTGGCATGGTGGGATTAGATGTGAAGCTAGCACAAAAGTTTCAAGGGATCCAATTCATCGATAGTTGCAAGATCGGGGTGGAATTGTTGGCATCGTTGGTGTCGTTTGCAAAGCAACGACCATGAGCCATTCCACTAGGAATGGTGCAAAACACATCCAATGGGATATTTAGGTCACTATTTAACGTCATATATGTAAAAGATAGTTCCGTTGGGAATGAGCCAAGTGGATCAGCCAAGTGGATCAGCCATGTGAATCAACTGATGGATCAACTATGGGTACACTACTTGAAATCAATATATAAACTTATGCAAATAATCCCATCGCCATTTAGTATATTCCATGGTACTTCAAAACTGGCCTATCCCAATCTTGAAAAGATAACCCGTAGTTTGAAGGACTGTATTATAGTTCCATTCAATGGGTTACTACCTACATTTTATCATCTGACCATTTGCAACGAAACTTCGCACCTGAAACCTCCACATCACCTTCCCCACTATCGTGTACAGGTTAGATCAAGAAAAAACACCCCATAGCAATAGTGATATAATTGACAGGAACCTCCTACAATTGAACTCTTGTTCGTTCATTCATCATAACAATCGTTATTTCAACCAAGGTGTACCATTGAAGCAGGTGCTTCCATCATGTCATCTCCTTACTCCCTGGATAATCACAGCGTGGCTTCGTTAGAAGAAACCCCCATCGCGAAACCAGATAGACTTCCCGTTAGGCGGACATCATTCTTTGGAAGACTCATAGGAAGGAAGTCGCCTTCACCTTCAAGTGCCGAATCAGCCACCCGTTCAGCTCCAGGATCCAGCACGTCTAGTTTTCGAGAAAGCTCACTCCCCCCATTATCTCCTCTAAATCTCACTGGCTACAAACGTTCCACCCGTCATCGAATCTTAGACGGTGAATTGGCGGAAAATATCCGTAATTTACTCCCAGCACGGTTACAGTTATTTGAAGATTGGGAGTTGGTGTATTCATTGGAGCAACATGGCATTTCACTTAACACACTCTATCGGAACTGCAATCCCCAATACCAAATAGATCAACATAACAAGAAAAAAGCCGAAATGGGATACGCCGATTCTATTATCAAGAATATGGTATTAGGAAGCGGAAGCGGTAACGGCAACTTCTCCAACAAAGGAACCAATAGACCCCAAGGATATGTGTTGGTAATTAAAGACGAGCGAGGAAACAAATTCGGAAGTTTTTTGAACGAGCACCTTAAGCCTGTGGATACCAAGCGATATTACGGGAATGGAGAATGTTTCCTCTGGAAAGTGGAGAAATACCATCCTGGTAGATTAAATCACAATGGAATTGGGGATGTTGCATCCCAAACCACCCCCAGTGACATTGATCTGGAACCCACAGATGTACGATTCAAGGCTTTTACTTACACCGGGCTTAACCCCAGTGTAATCTACTCCAACCAAAATTATATTGCGATAGGCTCATCAGACGGGCATAACGGACTTTGGATCGACCAATCATTATATCGCGGAGTTAGTTGTGTATGTGATACTTTTGGCAATGAAGTGTTAAACGATTCAGATCCACAGGCTAAGACAGGTAAATTCAAGATTATGGGCTTAGAGCTCTGGAGAATAGGAAATTTAGACTAGACCGCACTACAATAGGTAAATTAAATTTGGGTAATTTACTAATTTACTAATTGTTCGTCTTTCTGCAAACTATAATGATAATTTCCGGTGTTTTCAACCGAGTATACATTAAAATTATTAATACATTAATATTTACATCAAGCTATTGTCAAATTGTATCTAATTAACTTCACCTATTTTCCATACCATAAAGGTTAACCATGACCGAGATTGCACCATATATGGGCTAAAATATTCATCATTCAAGGTTAATTCCCCAGTGACACAGGGACCGTCCAGTTACATCACCAGGTACATCACTAGGTACATCACCAGGCACTGCAACAATATGCGCCTTTGCTATTGTTCGCATATAATTAAAGTTTGGTATGTGACACAGACAGGTAGACGAGATTGGATTCGGACTGATGCCGCAGGGTCACCCCAGTGAATTGTCATGGAGTACATATCCCATACCGTGAGACGATATGACTAAACTAGTCGAGCAGATGAATAGGAATGTGAGGCCATATCAAGATTTAATTTCCTTGATTGCTGGGAAATGTCATGGCATTAGGTTAAGTAAGCGAACACATTTTCAGTTACTTTCCAGTTACTGCATGTCCTCGGCATCCTCACCCAGATCACCCAGATTATCACCCAGATTATCACCCAGATTGATCTTGCTAAAAAGTGTAATAATAACTCAAGATTATTAGCATCAACAAGATTTGCGGGAATTAAGCCCGGATATAATCCCGGGCTTCCTTTTCCTTCTCCTTTTCAACCAAGGCATTATTACTGACATTCTTTGGTAGGAGGGATCGGTTTCTTTGGTCCCCTAATGCTTATATTATTGGTGCTCGTTTTGCTACGAATTTAGCCTTGAATGCCGCGTTGTGCATATATCATGCATTGTCTCGTTTTAATTGGGATGCCTTCGTCTAGTTCAGTTGCATTTTGCAGCTGTTTCACCTATTAGTGGCATGTCCAATGCCCCAATGCCCCAATGCCCAAAGGTTACATATGGATTGGCATGGACTTCGTATATAACCTGGAGAGTCTGCTTAATATTTCAAATCAGTTTCAACGATGAAGTTAGACAGAGCCCTCACATTCGCTGCATTAGTTTCCCTTGCTCAAGCCTACTTCGGTATTGGAATCGGTGCGGGTATCGGTCTTGGTATTGAGTTTGGTGAAGATGGTGACCAACACCAACCAACTCCTACCCCAACCAAAGGTGCTGGCACTTCATACGTTACTGTCATTGAACATTCTACCACTCATGTGACTGTTACCAATTGTGGTGACAAGGCATGTACTACTTCCATCATTCCTACTGGTATTACTGTTATCACCGTCACCAGTGAAGACATTGAGACTGAAGTTACCACATACTGTCCACTTACTGAGACTTCCACTGTGTCCACCACCCACTCTGCTTCTAATACCAACTCAATCTCGGTGCCTGCTTCAATCAAACCATCAAGCTTAACAAGTTCCATTGCATCTAGCTCAATTACATCCTCGGTTGTATCCAGTTCTGTTGTACCTTCATCTTCAACCACTCCAGTTCTTCCACAATCAATCACAAGCAGCTCTAGCACTAGCGCTCTTCAAGCTACAACTAAGACCTCGAGTTCTGTCGCCCCACACTCTAGCTCGGTAGAAGCTTCTTCCAAGGTCTCCAGCTCTATTCCTCCAACCTCTAGCTCAGTAGCAGCTTCATCTAAGGTATCTACTTTTGCCGCCCCAAGCACAACCTCCAGCTCCACAGCTTCTTCCACCAAGGTTTCTAGCTCTGTTGTTCCAAGCTCTAGCTCCGTTGCAGCACCTTCCAAGATTTCCACCTCCGTACCCCCAAGTTCCAGTTCTGTTGTTCCAAGTTCCAGTTCTGTTCCAAGAAGTTCAATTGCAGCACCATCCAAGGTCAGTTCAAGTGAATCAATCTCGGTCTCAAGCTCAGTTACCCAAATCACTCAAACCAAGACTTCCATTATCGGCACCACCGTTGTCACCATTACTTCATGTGCTGATAACAAGTGTACCCTAGTCCCAAAGACTACTGGTGTTGTGGTTGTTACTGATACCGAGTACGACACCATTTACACCACCTATTGTCCATTATCTACTTCTCATACCCAATCTTCTTCTGTTGCTCCACTCACTACTTCCAGCATTGCTCAAGAGACCGTAACCTCAATTATTGGAACCACAGTTATCACCATTACCTCTTGTGCCGACAACAAGTGCTCGGTTGTTCCTCAAACGACTGGAATTGTGATTGTAACTGATACAGAATTAAACACCATTTATACCACTTTCTGTCCACTTTCAACTACTTCTCAAGCATCTAAGGCATCAGAAACATCTGCTGTTCCAAATACATCCCACGCCCCAGTTACTGTTGCTTCAACATCTGTTAAATCAACCGTTAAATCAACTGTTACAGTTGAATCAACCATAATTGTATCATCTCCAACCTCAGCTCCTGCTGTTGCACCAACCTCTTCTGTGGTTAAGGTCAACTCCGATGTTGATGTTACATCCACCTTGGTCGTTTCTTCCACCATTTCTGCTGCTCCATACACCAATTCATCATCCGCCTCACAAGTTGTTCCAGCACCCTCCGTTCTCAACTCAACTGGAGCCGGTGCTAGCTTGAACTTAAAAACAACTGGTTTGTTGGCCTCATTCTTGGTAATGTTGTTCTCGATGGTCTAGTGATTATCAGTGCAACGTCATCACAAAGTTCTCTAACATCTTTGATTTCTCAATTCTCTATATATGTACAGTTGTATGAATCTCCAGTTCTAAAATTATTCTACACTGTCATAAGATCAATTCATAAGATTGACATAAGCTATTATTGTCTTTTATTGGTAACCTTTTTCTGTTCGTTTTTCGCAGCCATAATGCAGTCATTATATATTATAAATATTACGTCTTAAATTAAGGTGTATTATTGTAAAACCCACACTGTATTGTGACATCCACATTGTTACTCTACACCAAAACAACTATCGCTAAGTTAACATCATTAACAAGGTCAACGTAAATAATTTTTCCAGAATTTTTTTACAACAAGGTTGATAGTACTTTTATTATACCATTCCGTTGAGGATGTCACTATACACAGGAAACTAAGGATGGTTAAAAGGTTAATATTAAATTAACTGTTGTTATTTTGAATTGAAGGAAACCAATAGATGAATATCATCTCCGTTTTTATGCTAAATGCAATCATCATAACCATAAACATGAGTATCGTTAATTAATGTTACGCATTCGAGGAATTGTGAGTTCAAAGTTTTTGTGTTGAATTAAACTTGAACAATAAGTATGTTGAGTACTTGATGGTGTATCCTGCGTATGTGAAGTAAAAGAATGAACAGGAAAAAAATTATAGGGAAAAAGAAAAATAACAATGCATGGAAAGTTGTAACATTGAGTGATATCATTCTCTGATATCACTCAATTAAAGTTCTGAAACTTGTAATTCATCAATCAATTTGAAAATAGTTTGATTTTGATCAATGAAATTGTTGCTAACCAAGTTACACAAGACAAAATCATCACTGAAAGAAGTGATGAAATTGACAAATGCATCTGCTTCAGTTTTCTCGATTTCGAGAATATTACTCTTGAAGATCTTGATCCATTCAGTAAACAAGCGATAAACTTCATCTTTCCAAGCTAAGAATGATGTTCTTTCAACAATAGTAGGTTGTAAGATTTCTTCACCCGGGAATACACCCCAAGTAACTGCATTGATTTCATCTTCTCCACAATTGGAAAGTAAAGAACCATTTTTATCAACTGCATAATAACTAATAATAGATGAAGAAGTCTCACTCTTGTGACCATTGAACGAATCAATCTTATCTAATAATTTATCAAGATTATCTTTATGACACATAAATTCAAGGTATTGTTTTTGATACACATAACCATTTTTTGGACCCCAACCATGGACTTTATCTGAAGATTCAATGGCATTAATTGAAGGTTGAGAGTTCATAGTGAAGAATCCTTTTTTGTTTAAAGAGATCAAATTATCGATAATTACCTTGGAATCTTCTCCAATAGGACCATCTGACCAAGGTAATGATTTCAACTCACCATTCAAATACAGAATAATGATATTTGAAAAGTCCTTCAATGTTTTTGGAGCACCCCATAAATCATAAGCTTTCTTTGGGGATTGTCTTAATAATTCTGTGGCACATAAATCGATATCACCAAAAGCAGGGGATCTAGAATCACCCCATCTACCATTTGGAAACTCATCCCAAGTGGCAGTTCTAGAAATGTAAGAAAACTTTCTATTTTGCCAAAAGATTGGTCTGATAGATTCTTTCGATCTTGATGGATGTAATGATTTTCTCCAAGGTAATTCAGCAGCACCAACAATGTCATGAGTTCTCGCAGGTTCAATCAAATTCAAATTTTCCAAAACCATAATTGTAGATCTTTCCAAATTCATGGTATAGAAATGTAAGTGCTTAATATAACTAGAATCAATTAATTTTTGGCACATTTCACTGACTAATTCAGTTCCTTTTTCTCTGACTAAGTAATCATCATCTTTTATGGGTTCCAAAGCATCCAAAAAGTGTTGAGGAATGGCGATTTCGGACCACTTCGCTCTTCTAATAAAAGATGCATAAGTTGAAATAGGCATGATACCAGGAATAATAGGAATCGAAATGCCGATTTTTCTTACTTGTTCACACCACTTAATAAAGTTTTCTGCATCGTAAAACATTTGGGTTATGATGAAATCAGCACCGGCATCACATTTCTCCTTCAAGAAATCTAAGATCAAATCATTAGATTCTTCTTCAGGGTGTCCCTCTGGATAGGCAGCCACACCGATATTGAAGTAATCGCCATACTTTGCACGAATATACTTGATCAAATCTATGGCATACTTGAAGTCCCCAGTAGATTCACTGCCATCTAAAGGTGGATCACCACGTAAGGCCAAAATGTTCTGACATCCTGAAGCATATGCCTTTTCCAAGGCCTCATCAATTAATTCAACCTTCATATTGGTACAGGTCAAATGCATGCAAGTTTCCAATCCCAAAGTGGACTGGGCGGTATAGACCATGTCGTTGGTTAAGGAAGAAGAGCGACCACCGGCATTCCATGTGATATCGATGAAAATGGGGTTGAGTTCGTACATTCTATCCATACGATCGTAAAGGTTTTGCACACCTTGAGAAGTCTTAGGGACAAAGAATTCAAAAGAAAACGTAGCAGGCGGCGGGTTGGCTGACGAATGGGCCAGTTCCAATTTTTGAGAGATTCTCATGGTATCAATAGGTGAACTATAAGACGACTAACGACACAGTTGGGAGGGAGCACACGATAAATTTGTACCAAAGTATATGGTACTGGGTGAAGCTAAAATCAAGTAGAACAGTTTAACAAATTGAACTAGTTAAAACAAAATCAAGTAACCGTTAAAGGAAGAAATCTCAATAATGACGATAATGACGACAGATCACGATAAGTGGTGAGACTGGGCCAAATGGGACAGAGCAGCAGATATCGAATCAGACTAGATATGATAGAGCCAAAGAGCGAAACAACACGAAGTTAGACAGACGTGTGAAAAATCAGTGGAACTGAAATGGATCGCTAGATACGTTGAAATGGTGGTTCAGTGTAGAAAGTACAGATACCCATAGTGGGGTGGGACTCATATTTAAGGTAGTAGTGGAGTATATCCGGGACAGATGCGCACTTGCATATTGAGCGAGA
This sequence comes from Suhomyces chickasaworum, assembly GCA_030568495.1. Taxonomy (NCBI): domain Eukaryota; kingdom Fungi; phylum Ascomycota; class Pichiomycetes; order Serinales; family Debaryomycetaceae; genus Suhomyces; species Suhomyces chickasaworum. Next base: position 120,709 of record JAJMGF010000024.1, on the reverse strand, counting down.
TTGGGCTCACAACTCCAACGTGGATGCAGTAGATATGCATGTGAGTCATGCGGAGAGATTTCTGGGGTCAAGGTCCAACGAGCCAGGCACCAAAGGGTGGTACCTATGGATGGGTTCAAGTGGAACCAGCGGAGCCAGAGGACAGCTTTCTTTCCAATTGTACTAGCTCCATAACCTTCAACTACTAAGATTAATTCCCAGTGATTTAAACGATGTAAACGAGGGGTGGGCCCAATATGGTAGATCAAGTTGTCTAAACCCACGTGATCTTGTGTAAGCGGCCCCGACTGAAGCCCAACTGAACCCCGAGCGGGCTTTACCGCATGAAGTATGGCCCTCCGGTTCCGGAGACTATGTGCAGGTGATCCTTTAGTAGGAACCAAGTCCCCTTAACTGAAGGCTGTCATGGCTTATCTCACCAAGGACTATCGGATCACATACCTTGGGGTCCCATCTGAACCGATTCCTAGCCTTCAATAGACGTTGTTGGCTGGTTACTGACTCGCCTACAATAACACCACTCCTTCAATAGCGGAATATTTTCAACAGATAAGCCTATGTTGGGCCATGAGTCACTGAGTTCGTGTATTTCCTGCCCCTATATACAAGCCTACGGTATTGTCGCATCTAGTGTAGTAGTCACAGCTCGCAGCTCACAGCTCACAACTCACAACTCGTCGAGCTCGAAAGGATCGCTGTCGCTGTCGCTGGAGTTGCCTGGCTCTTCAAGCCCACTGTTGCCGCGTTCCCCACCATTTTCGGGTTGTTTGTCTCCACCCAGCTTCTGGTGTCGTTGTATGTGTTCCTGTTCTTCCATTTGGTGTACCTTTTGGCGTATTTTAGCAATCTCGTCATCGTAGCTGGTCCATTCAGGAATCAAACGGCGGGCTACGCTAAGCTTATCATCTGTAGTGAGGGGATTGTTGCACAAGTCAATGGTTCTGGCATTCTTCTTAGTGGTATCGGAACACCATGTCTCACACCATAACCAATCTTGATCGAGACTGTGAATGGGGAGAACTCTTTGGAGATTATTGACCAAGTCTTGATCCAAGTTGGATAATGAATTGGGATCTGATGACAATTTCTGGTAATGTTCACGAAGCTTATCCCCTGCATTCATTTTACGAAACTTAACCAAGTCAACCACGTACAATGCACTAATATGGTACTTGAGCTCATCCTTAAGAACTTCGGACCAGTAGCCCTCTTTCCAAAATTGGAACCCTTTGGTTTCTTCCCTGGACTCGCACATAGGTGTGAATCCGTAAGGTGCCCCATTCAAGTCGGTTTGAACCAAGTCGTACATATCGGTACGAGCGATTTGGTCAGCATCCATGAAAATGATCTTATCCAAGTTTTGGGGGAATAAAACATCCAAAAATAGCATCTTGTAACCCCAAATAGTTCTTTGCTTTTCCCGTTGATATCTTAAGAATGATGGCCATTTATAGCTAATTAGTTCATATTCAAACAGATATTGTTCCGCTAAATGAGGCAATTGCTTCTTGAATTGAGAGGAAAGGTAATTTTCAAGAATCCAAAACTTGATCAGTTTCTTACTATGTTTCCTGACTGAAGCAGTCATGATTGATAAGAATCTCTCGTATAGGTGACCTCCAGCAATGGCAAAAATATTAATATCAGCATTCTTGTTAGATTTTGAAGAGACTTCACCATTTGGAACTATGTCTGACCTTTGGCGAACCCTTGGATATATCACTTTACCTTTAAGGTCAAACATTGAGATTTTGACAGAGCTTAATTCATCATCATTGGCGACAACTTTTGATGTTCCTGCTGACAACAACCCATATTTGTCTTCAAGACTGCCCTTTTTAATGGTAAAGTTCCAAACTCCTGGATTACCTTGTAATTGTAAGTATCCCATGCTTGACATAACCGAAGTGTCTGTCACGGTGTTAAACTTTTTGATTTCAACCGCCAATCCAGTTGGTGCTTGTGCATTGCGAACATCTCTGGCATAGCCTTCGATTAATACACTCTTTAATTCAAATTCTGCTTGAACTTTTTGTTGTTCAAGATGGTCGAATTTAAGGTTATCTAAATCGACACCGTGAGATGTATACTTATTAACCGTGATCCAAGGTTTTGGAGAATCAATATCAACTGATAAGATTTCAGAGTTTGGTAAATTGTGGAATTTTGCACCGTAATTAGAAATCCATTTTCCTCGATTGTCAAACTCTGGAATGGAACTTGGGAACACTCCTTTGTAAAACCTTTTGATAGGTAAAGAACTCTGTTCTTTTTTACTTGGCTGAATCAAAATCTTTAAGCTCACAAATGGAAAATCTTTGATTGAATTTACTATCGAAACCAATTTCTGTGATTTTTCATCAAGTGGATCAATGATTAATAATACATCCACGTCCTTGATTGAATTGGATTTGGTTGAAGTGACATTAAAAGCATATTTCATATCAATTTTACTGAAATCATACCTTGCAACGTCTTTAACGTAAAACTTATCCTCATAAAATGATTGAGTTACTACTGAGGTTAATAGATCGAACCAGTCCATTCTATCGAATTTCAAAGGATTGAGTGTTTCAAGGGTTTCATATCCAAAGACCTCAGGATAAGCATTCATGATATCATTGAAAATCAGGAATCTTTGATTAAACTCGTATTCGACAATAAGATTCAAGTCTGCATCATTCAATACAGAATCAACCCTAAAATATCTAGAGTTGAACAATAAGAAATTATGATAAACAGGTAAACTCTTTGACTCTAATAATTTCATTACTTTAAGATTCACACTTGAATCGATATCCTCCTTAATAGAGCTGAGTTCTTTAATAATCAGTTTAATATTCGCTTTCGTTAATGAGTTCAAGTTAAACTTCTTCTTAATTGAGTCAAAGAGTGGTAAAGGATTACCCTTGTTGACTATTCTTACTTGTAATGTCTTATCGGAACTTCTCATAACCAGAAGAACCTTTTTCAATTGTTGTAGCATTGTGACTTTATTGAAGTCTCCGATTAACCAAAACGTTCCGGATAATTCCAAATGATTGTTTTGTTCACGCTTGAAAGCTAAGGATTCTTCATATAAGTCTTCATCAACGGATTTATAAATTATATCATTAGGATCTGATGGAATAACATTCAAATTTCTTCTTGTTTTAGCTTCATGATAAAGTAACGATTTTAAAGGTATGCCTTCATCATCACCATTGTTAATATGTCTTAAAAGTAATGCTGAATCTTGACTGAGTTGTCTCAGGGCTAATTTTTTCCATTCCGGAGTTTTTAAATCATATATGACCCCATTGATCAAAATAGATGGAGTATTAAGAGCAAACTTTTCAGCGGTATCTTTATGAAGGTTTTTATGCACATAAGAATCTGGAAGTTGAATCAAATCTAAAGTTTCATCGATTTCTGTTTGATCTTTAGACTCGAGATATTTATACAAAAATGCCAAAGCTTCTTGAGGAGAAGTATTCTCTGCTAAAAAGTAAAACCTCTTGATAATCTCATTATTCAAGCTATCATCTTCATTTTCATCTTCAAGGGCCATCAAACCAATTTGTTGAGGAACTCCAAGATCTAAAATTGTTTTCGTGAGCATGAAGAAACCTGTCAACAAGTTCTTATTAGCAAAATTTATAACGAAAATGACATCATGTACATTTTCACGTAATGGTGGAATTCCAGGTTTCCCAACCCCTTCTTCATAAACTTCCTTTCTATCAGTAGAATATTCATAATATAACTTGTCCTTCTCCAAATCATTGAAAAACACCACCCCACCAAATTTAGGTGCATCTCCTGGTGTGTAAACATCTTCATATACTTTGAATCTATTTTCATTGTGTCCCATAATGGAATTTCCAGATCTGTATTGTGAATGCTTCACTGCAGTAATCAAGGCAAACTTTGAAATCAACAATTTCGCTTGAGTTGTAGTAAATCCAAGAGCAACAAGGTCGTGAATAATTGCTAGCTCATCTTCAAGCTTTTCAACCAAAGAAAACAAATCAAGTTCAATTTCATGGAGTGGAGCACCATTAAAGTATATTCCACTTGATTCCAGTAACCCTAATTCGGAATTATTGCTTATCCTAGCATGAATGTCATCCAAATTTTTCAATTTTTGAGCTTCACCAATGTAAGGTGATACTTTTGGAAACCCTGAAAGCAATATGTTCAATAATTCATAGTTAGTAACATTTTCATAGTTGTTTTGATAAATTAATGCTGTTAATTTAGCACCCAAATCTTTTATAGATTCTTGAGTAATGGAGGGTATTTGTGTATTTTGAATTATCTTCCACAAATCCTTTTCAATATCATAGTTGTCGTTTCCACTTGACTTTTGACCTTTTGATGAGTCCTTCTTGACATTTCTATCGTCAATGACGGTATAATCAGAGTTCTTTAATGTGACATCAACTCCATACCCACTCAAGGTATTGGAATGCTGACCAGAAGCTTTTGGACGGGTATACCTCCAAACAAACCTGATTTTCCCTGATTTGGAACTTTCATATAAATTGCTGAACATGTCTGAAAATGAAGGAGCGTGGATGTCTCCATATAAAATCAACAATGGTGCCTTATAGTTACTACCAATGACTCTATCAAACTCCTGTAATTTGATTGGTTTAGCTTTATCTGTCCGCAACGCATACAAAGCATCTGAAGAACAGTAAAAGTCATTATTGTATTGAACCCAAGGTTGACTTTGGTCCCATTCAACTTTATTTCCGAGCATGTCTTTTGAACATTCCTTTAAAAGTCTTTCCCCCAATTCAGAAATCACAACTTGTTCATAAAAATCATGATGTGCTTGAACTCTGGCATAATTAATCTTATTCACAAAATTAAAGTCAATGAATGATTTGGTTCTTGGACCGAAATGAAATGAAAATGATTTGAAGATATGGTTGTATTTTTCTAAATCAGTACTTGACTCAGATAGTGGTTCATTATCATTTTCATCGTTCAAACCAAGGATTTCTAATATGGTTGGAACATACAATTCTGGATCATAATCAGCAATGCTTTCAAGTAAGTTCAATTCCAAACTGGTTTCTGTCCATTGAGGATGTAAATCTACCGTCAATTCGTTTGAAGGTAAACACTGGCTTAGCTTTATTAGACTAAAAAGGGAGGGAAGAAACCTTTTCAAATGCATTGATGTTAAGGATGTAAGACATATGTGAAAGATCTTAAAGACGTGTGCACAGGTAATATGCAGTCAGTAAACCCTTGGAGAGATCTACTACAGTATGGTAGCTACCGTGGTGGACACACGTCTTATTCCCATCCACTCTGTATTAATAAAACCCAATCAAATCAAATCAAGCCAATACCTGTTGAAATTGATTACATAGATTACTATTTTTGCTTCCCTTTGCTATTTTTGGTGGATAATTTTGTGACTAAATTTATTTGCTTCTATAAGTGAATTTCTATGGTTGCGAAATTGTTCTGGTTCCACAAGAATCAAGATTTCTTCTTCTAGTTTCCACTGGAGAATACTGACTCAAATACAATTCATAACATTCAAAGATGACATTTGACATTTGACATTTGACATATATTAGGGGGATTATTGTTACATAGGTATACATTTCTAGTGGAGTAACTCATCGAAAGTAATTGACCGGACGGTTTTCTTTCGAGGAGCCACCTTTGTATTTGCATTCTTGAGAGTTGGCTTCTTCTTGCGAGTAATTTTTGCTGGTGGTCGTTCACGGGGTTCTCTCTTTGTCTTGGATTTGCTTGGTTGTGATTTCTTGGCTGGAGACCGTTTTTGAACCTCTTTGGTATTTGACTCAACAGGACTTTCTTGATTTTTTCTGATTATCTGATCGAAATTCAAGTCTGCCACTAATTTCCTTCTAGGGTATGCATTGTCGTCCCCAAAAAACGTTCTTTGAGACGACGAAGAAGTATATTTGATGCAGACCTCTTTCTTAGAATCATTGGGTCCATTGCCCGTATGTTCTTCAAATGATGGTTGGATTCCAAAAAATTTGACCCGTCTGTCACCTCTTTTAGAAGTTGTTTGACGTAAAATGGATTTGGGGGGCTTTTTCCTATTTGATTTTTCACATCCATCGATTACAATTATTTCAATATCTGTTTGGGGCTCATCAATTTCATCGTTGGTAAGATCTACCACCTCCTTATATTGTTTGAATTTAGATGAGTCTGTCTCTGTGGAACTAGCAAGTTGTTGAGGAATTTCAACAGAACCAGCTGTCGGTTCAACCTCCTCCAAATCCAATTCATCTTGATCGGGGATTGCCTCCGTTTCATTAACATTACTGTGGCACCATTTGTTATCTCTCAAACGCCTTTCTGCTGCCTGCAACATTGCTTCTCTTAGCAAGTTCGAGTGAAGTGGTTTGACCACTCTTCCTGACCCACCTAATTTTCTGACTTCCGATTTATACTTGAGCTTGCTAAGTTCCTTGATACGTTTTTCTTTAACCGAAACGAATCCTCCCATGGCGTTGAACCTACCACCCAATATATTCTCTTCACATCTATAACCAGATGATACTACCAGACCAGTTTGAATCTCTTGGAACCGTTTCTTGAGACCATCCAAGAACTTGTAAAATTTGTCGTCATGAGGACCATAGAGATTGTGGGTAAGTTCATGCAATAAAGTTTCCACGATATCCCCCATCGGATAGAACAGCCGGTCGTTCGAATGATACCTTAACCTTAAGAGGATCTTTTGGCCTCGGTTTACGTTCAATCCAAGTAGATTAGCATTCTTGGGGAACATCTCACAGAGATGGCCCACCTTGAAGTTGTTTTCCCGAATAATCGGCGCCACTAACTTGGCTGCTTCATGTAATAGGGAGTTCGCATACTCCTTGTCTGGATATCGCTTTAATGATCCGATCTTGCCTATACTTGATACAGGTGAAGGTTTCTCTGGTTGTGCCTTGGTGCGTGCACTGGCTTTACTTGGTGCTTTCCGTACCATTGAAGATAGTTATCATTCATAAAGTAACGTTGTTTTGTTGTAAGGTGTTTTTTCTTATAAATTAAGTGGGATTACGTGCAGATGGTTGCAATGCGCATGCAGCTGAAAGAAGAAACTACCAGCACTAAATGCGACATTGAGAACAGTAGAGTGACATTGAGAACAAGCAGAGAGAACACAGTATGGGGGAGGTAAATTGAGAGAAGTGATTAAACATTGAGATAAACTATGAAATCAGGTCATTGGTATGAAGAAAGTTGACTAAGGCAATCGTTTGAATTGTTATAAAAATCGTTCAACTACTAGTTAGTGAGTAATATAACAAGTTCTAACAAAACATGATTTTTGTTATCACTCCTCTTTGCTTGTTTAGTAGGATACAGATGAAGTTATAGTAAAATCCACCAATGGTATAACTTTATATAAAACTAAAAACTCATTGTTTAAATGAATTTTATGAAATTTGAGCTATATGATGACTATGACCTGGTTTCAAGTTTTAAATACAGCCCGAAAAGAATCCGTGGAAATTCAATCTATCCACGAATATCACTGAAAAGTTAATAGGGATGACAGGAGTTAACTTCTGGAACATTCATAGAGCTTATCAATGAAATTTATCATGAAAGTTCCAGGATTTTTCGAAATCAACCCGGCTTCATGGCCAGCGGAATTGTAGAGTTCCACTGATTGGCACACTGCATCATACAAACTATGTTCAGACCCCTTGGATGCAGCATATGTTGCAATGACGCTTCCTAATGAGCACCCGGTGCCAGTAATGCTTCCCATGAGTTGGTGACCTCCTTTGATGGTTTGAACTTGATTATGTTGAATAACATAGTTGAGTTTTCCAGTTATCACCACAATAGTGTTGAAGTCAATTGCTACCTCGGTTCCGATACGAATGATCTCCTCTTCACTTAATTGTGCCACTGAATCAACCCCTCTCATAGAAATACCTTGTGAATCTTCTGTTTGGAACGTACTGGTTAATTTATGAATTGCCATAATTTCTCCAACATTTCCTTTGATAACGGATACATGACCTGAGTTGAGCAATATTCTGGAAGCTTCTAACCTGGTATTGGTGGCACCTGCGGCAACTGGATCATAAACGATATACTTGCCAGCTTTGGAGTAGGTGCTGATAGCAGCCTTGAAAACCTCCAAGTTAGACTCGGATGGTGTACCTACATTGGCCACAAGCGCAACGTTGGGTAGAGAAGCAAACTCCTTAAATTCTGCTGGAAGTTCCGACATCACTGGTGATCCCCCCACCGCCAATGTAACATTAGCACTGAAATTCTTCACAACATTATTGGTGACATGATGAACCAAGGGATTGATGTTGATCACTAGGGTTTTGATGGGGGTATTGCTAGCTGTACCTGACTTTATATCTTCACTCCATTTATCCCTGCTTGCTATCACTGCTTGTAACAGACGAGTAGCTTCAGCTGGTTTCGGATTGGCCATGATACATGAAACAACAGCAACTCCATCAATTTCTTGGCCCGGGATTTGACAGCTGTACATGACGTTATCGGCATTGGAGTGATTAATTCCCCCAATTGCAACACATTGAATTTTGTGGGGATTGGAACCATTATGTCTTCCAAGAACCTGAAGCATTTTGCGGATTCCAATAGGACCAATTCCTCCGGGAGTTTTCACATCTTTCTTTGTGTTGGTGGCATAAATCGTTCCCAACCCCAAGTAATCAACCACGTTTTCTTTACATGCAATTCTTACTTCCTCCACATTGGAACATGTCAATCCAAGAATCTTGTCTTCACCAATTATCTTTCGAACTAATGATGCTGGCATATCATCTTGTCCAACATGAACACCTTCAGCATCAATTGCAAGAGCAACATCCACCCTATCGTTGATAATTAAAGGTATTCCCTTTTTCTTGGTGATTTCGTGGACGGTTCTGGCCCTATTGATGAAATCAAGGGTCAGAATGGACTTTTCACGTAATTGAACTATTGTTACTCCATTAGCAACGGCATCTTCCACCTGTTTGATGAAGGTGGAAGATTCCGGGATCATGGTGGAGTCTGTGACCAAATAAAGCGTGTAGTCAGTCATAATTGGTTTGACTATTTGAGCTTTGTCGTTTCTATTAAACAGTTATCACATATCTGATCTTGCCTGTTGGGCGCATACTTCATGCGTTTATGTGTCGCAGGCCGTTTTTCAGTTTTCTCACTTTAGACCCTTGACATGTATAAGCTAGAACCAGATCTCTGAAAGGACAAAGCACCATGTATCCGACGCCTCCACTCAAAAAGTTATCCAATAGCTTCAATTGAAATTAGCCTCAATCTCCAGGTTTTTATAGATCTCTTTCTCCCTACGAACTCATACGTTTAATAATTTAGACCCATGGGAAATATCCACGACAAGACCCACCAAGACAAACTGTTTACTTTATAGGTAGTAATAGACACATTTAATCCATGGGGATTTTATTATTCTATTAGGATATTTACTTCTTGGATCCATAACAGTTACATACTTAGAGGAATGAGCACGATGGAAAAGCCTTTATTCCAAGCATGGTATTCTCAAAATCAGAACCGCATACTGACTAAAAGTAGTAAATGGAACTTTTAAGGTAGCAGGATATATAAAACTACCTTCAAAGGTGATGCATGAATGAAAACCATATTGAGAATACTCAATTTACGCAGGTTAAGGCCACATAACTAACGAGTAGCCATAACTTGATTATTTCAAGTTGCAAAAGGTTGATTGGTTCATAGTTGAGTATTTGCTTCTCGAGCAGAAATACGAATTTTATTTAGTAAGGAATCATCAACCTAACTTTTTAATTTTCAAAACTTTCAACCGTAAACTCGAAGAAATGCTGGCCCTTTGCCCTCAATGGATGAGATTTACGGTGATATCAGTATAATAAATTGACTTGGATCTGAACTTTAAGTGTACATGTGATAGGAAACTGTGCAATGAAATTTTTGTTTTGGGGTTTGACTTATGTTTCTTCTTTGCTTTCTTTGAAGGAAGAAATCAAGTTGTCTAAATCTTTGGTATCATTTTTACCCATTAAATCCATCAACTCTTTAGTTCTGGTAATAGAATATGTCTCACATTTTTTGATTGTTCCACTTACCCTACTACATCTAATAGTTACCTCAGTACCCTCAAGATGTGTGATCAATGTTAAAGCTGCCACAACTTGCTTGTATGATTGTCTTCCACATCTTATAATTCCTGTAGATGTCTTATTACTGAAATATTTCACTGTTAGATGCATTCCAGCTGTCCCGGTGCCAAAATCTCCGTAAGTCTCCTGTATTTGGTTCCGTAGAGTATTGGTCAATGTCTTTTGGTTGATTGTGGAGGGAGATGTTCGATGCAATACCAAAAGGGAGTTATTGGGTGAATGGGTGAAATTCAAGAAGTCATCTTTAGAAATCTTCCTGAAGTCATCGGTAGGAGGATATAACACCTCAAAGAGAATGTAACGTTGCTTTAATCTGACCATTAGTTCGAATTCTTACTCAATCTCGATCTCGATCTCATCACACTCTCCATAGAATGATAATGGGTCCCGCACTACCGATGTAGTACACTACAGATTAAGACGATGTATAGGTGTATGTTTATTAAAACTAGTATACATAGTGATACAGACATCAAGGCTTAATTTATATTGTTAAGTACCTTTCTGTCAAATTTTGGGCCAATAAAGAGTTACCGTTGATATTATAAATCAAGGCCAAATTATATGCGGCTTCTGTGGATAAGTCGTAAGCAGCATCAAGCTTACCATTGTAGGTTAATACTCTTTCATAAAAGTCAATGGCTATTGTAGTCAAACCAATCATGTGGAAAAATCTTCCGAAATTGTATTCGATTTCTTGCAATTCAAAATCACTGGCTTTTCTCAGTCTGACTTCCTTGTATTCCAACAAATAACTTATACCTTGTAATAATTGCAAATGTCTGTTGGTTGATAACCGTTGCATTGATCTGTGAACATGGGCCAATCCTAACATCAAACAGATCATTGGGTCCTGGTTATAAGCCTTATATGCTCTGTTCAAGTAAACAATAGACGAAATATAACTTCTGCTTCCTCCCAATAAGTTTGCATAAACGTAAAGAAGATCAATGTGGTCATTCTTGAATGCAATTCCTTTGATGTCGGAGGTGATTGTTGCCATACCAACAAACTTTTTGCCGGAAACTATTGAATCAAATGCCTTGAGCTGTCTCAAGAAAAACTTTTGATGATTATAGTTGGTAAATGTCTCCCAAGCAGTGATTCCCGAAGAGAAGCAACACATGAAGAATTTATAAATATAAGGAGAAAACTGATTAACAATCAAGAAATTTCTAATGTAGGTAGTTATACCATTCATATCACCCATTTTCAATGCAATAATCAACTTTAAAAGTCTTAACATAGATTCTTTTGCTTTATCTTGAACAAAGACACTCACGTTCATTGATATCTCAATGATTTGGTTTGCATTTTCATAGTCATGATCGTAATTTAAGACAAGGATAGCATATTGAACAAAAATTTTAAACCATTCATCGTATGAAATTCCTCTGTATTCAACCTTTGAAGTCAAGAATTGTCGTGAATAGCTCTCATTAGAATCAGTTCCGATCCCTTCATAAAGATTATAAACTCTGGCTAACTTTTCGTCAATACCTAAATCCTTTTTCCTCCTGTATAAAATAATACCTTTAAATTGCCTATTTTTGTCTCTGGGAAAGAAACTTTTGACTCCAATGAAGATTTCAAGTAATTGATAAGCAAGTTGAATCCAAGTTTTGATGGCAATTTTTTCATCTTGATTGTTATTTATAGATTCTTCCAATCTTTTCATTCTTCTATACTTCTCAAGAACTTTCTTTTTAGCATTGTTCTCAAAATCCAACTTCTCTTGATCAGTGAGTTTTTTGGATTTCAGTGATAGTTTTTCTGTACGGATAAGAGATGAATTGTTCAATAAATCTTCTTGATTTGTCACATCTCTAATATTAGAAGATTCACTATCAGATAGATCTTCTTCCTTGATGGTTTGGCCCTTCATTTTCTCTTCCTTTTCTCTGCGAGCTGCAACATCGACCAATAATATTCTAGCATGCTCTGTATTTCCTAAATGATATTCAGCTTCTGCTAACGATATCTTATAATCAAGGTTTTCGTTATCCACGGATAGTAATGATTCATACGCTTGTTTGGCTTGAGTGTAATCACCTATTTCTAGGAAACATTTACCAAGAAGAGTAATTAATTCAGTAGCTCCTTCAAAATCTTCATTTGTTGAAGCTTTAATTAAAAATTGTAAAGCATCCTCGAAATATCCATTCTCCTCCAATAATTTACCCGTTTCGAAGTACAAATCACTTATATCATCTTTTGCTTCTAACAAAAATTCAAAATGTTTCATTGCTTCTTCTTTTTGTCCTAAGCCTAACCTGAGGCTTCCGATTTTGAATCTAATATCAATTGGTAAATCATAAAACTTTTTGCTAGCAACTTCTCTTAGTTTACTATCTGGGATTTTTTCAATTATCTCAAATCTTCTAGTTTGATCAAATTCTGCATCATCATCATTTTCATCCCACCATTTCTCATCAGTTCTATTTTGAATCCATCTTGCAACAATTCTCGTTACTTTGATTCCGTTAGTCAATGAATGTTGTTGAATATACAATTCTAATAATATATTCAATTCGGCCCAACCGAATTTTGGTTGTTTCAGTAAATTGTCGGACTTTTCATTGACTGGGTTGATATTATAATCTAATATCTTCATGTAAAGATTGATAGCATCATTGATTCTTTTTTGCTCAACGTAAACACTGGCCAAATTCTTAACAATATTGGAATCTGTTGGATACATTTGGCGAACTTTTTGAAACCCTTCTAAAGCTCTACCATATTGCTTTTTCTCACGATATAAAACTGCTCTTTCGAGGATATATCTTGAGCTTTTGGAATTATCTGAGTTTATGGCTCTGGAGTAACAATAAATTGCTTGATCGATATGGCCAAGCTCAGTACTCAATTCTGCCACGCTAGCCCAGAATTGGGAGTCCCAAGGATGAATATTAGCTGCTAATAACCAATAGTTACAACATTTGTTCAAACGGCCTTCTTGCTTATAAATTTCGCCTAGAGTTTTGTAAGCACTGAAGTTCTTGGGGTCCATCTTGATCACTTCAAGATACAAGTTCATCGCCACTTGGAGATCATTCCGGACAAACGCCTCGTTGGCCAACGAAAGATTTTGACGGACCTCGGGATCGAGCTCTCTATTGGTGCTTCGCATCATTTTCCTCTTCCAGTAAGACTTGGAACTGTTGGTGATGTTTTTGGACTTGTTCTTGACTCTGAAATTACCAGCACTTCTGAGGGCATCCCGGAAATCGTAGTCATCGCCATAATCGTCCTCAATGAGGATACCATCTTCATCGTATTCATCTTCTGATGACGATAAATAAAGCTTCTCATCACGGTCCAACTCATCCCCTTGTTCCCCTTCGGAGTCCGTCATCTCGAAGTCTTCCATGAGTTGATCCAATTCATCTTCGGACTCCATGGGTCCCAGAGCCTGTGAATGGACCTGATTCTTCGTATTCACGGCTCCATTCCCTTCATCTGTTTCGAAGACGTTGGCAGACATGTTTATGGAGGATGTTTACGTCAGGTCTGTTTAGTGCAGGAACGAGATTAACTACGCATTGGTGGTCTCATACTACAAGACTTCCACCCTGGCGTAAAGTTGGTTAAAGCCAAATATTCAAAGTACTTATTGGATGGCTGGTATTCTGGAGGGTAATTCCAGGGGGGTAGCCAGGTTAATATGTGAAAAATCGGCGGTTGGCTCGGTATAGTTACCCCAACAAGTGGCAATAGAAGCATGTCACAATCTCACTCTCGTGACGCAATGTTGTCGTGGAAGAGTGGGGAGAATTTATGCGTACTATTTAAATAGGCAGAATTCATTCCTTACCAACAACACTTCATTTTCAGGAATATCTAAAGCCAATTCATTCATTGAACCATCATGTCGAGCTTAAGAAGAGTAGCAATATCCAATACCAACCTTAAGAAAATGGAAGCTGGTGGTCCGTTGTCGGGACATGGATCGTCGACATCAGTCAATACCATGGAGAAAACCGACTCGGAGGTTAACCTCACCAAGCCTGCATTATATGGGATCTATGGCGAGGAATCTTACATCAACTTGAGCACGGGGGGAGAAGCTGATGATTCTGGTATCGAAATGATGCCACCCAAGGATAAGATACCGCCCCCTGAACCAGAACAATCGATCTTCTCTAGTCACCGCCACAATATACCTTTGGTGACCAAGTTGGCAATCTTAACAGGAAGTGCGTTTATCTACAACGAGATTTCTAAGCATATTCACCAAAACCATCTTGGTGCTAACAGTTTGAATAATGTTCCTACCACGGTGACCAACTCTATCATCTTCAGCATCTTTGAAAGGGCCAAAATCGGCTCTTATATCGAATTGAAAAGTGATTGGGCTCGCATGGCAGACTCCGTATTAGCATTGACTGTCCAGGGGTTGGCCATGTCCTTGATGCACCCAATCTTGGATGCCATTCTTCCTTCCAAATTGTCTATGCGGTTGTTATCGTCCAATCCTTACCCTCACCAGCAACGCAGTTACTCCAACCTTCTTAACGATTTATTGAGAGCATCCATTACGTTTTTGGGTATCAGTTATGCCACTAGAAAAATCGAATGGTCTTCCTTTTTACAAGTATCGATCATTTGGTCACTTCTTAATCCAGGATTGTGGTTGTTGCTTGATGGAACCATATCTGGTTTCATTGCCAGCTTGATTGCTTCCACTGTTTCGTGTTTAATCGTTTACTTGGAAAACTACAAGGTAATTAATCAATTTGCAGCAGTGCAATATGATCACTACATCGCTCTTAGTCTTTGGATTGGAAGTTTCTTCTTTTGTGGTATCATCATCTTCGGTAAGATAGGCAGAGGCTTATTTGGAACGAAGTAGAGTATATAGAACATTATTAAGTGACAATATCTATTTAGTATAAACATTATAGTAGCTATACGAGGGGTAGACGTCACGAGCTCAAGAACGTGACCTTTATATCATGTGACACGCATTATATTTTTCTCTGAGTTGATTGGTCAGTTCCCATTGGCGCACGTCCTATATCCAATTGATCAACAGAAATTTCTTACTATAGAAACTAATCATGTCTGGAGGTCCAGTTCCTGTTTGGAAAAAGTATACTACCCAGTCCACTGGTATCTGGGAGAAGCTCCGTCAGATTCTTTCATTGGTTCCAAATAGATCTTCTGGTAACCCAATAGTTTCACTTTATCGTCACTCACCACCAGGAGACAGAATTCAAGACTCCAAGAATTATGAAGATCCAGTAACTTTACCAGCTGGTGACATCAAGGAAAACCCATACTACAAGAGAGACTACAGAAGAAACTACCCTCAAGTCCATGGGTTCAACCAAACCAAGGTCTCCGGATTGTTGAAGTTGGGTTCTGCTGACAAGCCTAGAATCTCTATTGGAGAAAAGGGAAGTAAAGAATTGTCAGTTTTCATTGATTCTTGTGAACCAGTTGGTTTGTCCACCACCTTGAGCAGTGTTCCAGCCAATGTTATCAAGGGTGAATTGTTGGGTGCTAAGGGTGAACCAATTGTTGCTCCCTCTTTAAACAAGTTCCATTGGACCATATTACAAGAACCAGAACATGGTATGTTCACTGAACAATACCCATGTCGTATCTTCACTGAAAAGAAGGCTCCTCAAGCTACCCAATAATTGCATTTAATAGACTGTCAACACAGCAATATACTTTAACGAAAATTATTACCCTTTGTAACTAAATTAAGATTAAGATTAAGTTTTCTTCTATAATTATATATTCACTAAACAATAGTTCGTAATTGAATTTCTGGGAATGTACTGGAAAGTCCATATAATCCAAACCAACACGTCATATACTTTATGGTGGTAGTATTGGTTCCAGTAAATTCTCCAACCGTATCGTAAGTCTCACAGGGATGGATACAATACCAAGGAGTATCAAATATAGGATGAGCATCTAGTTTGATAGGATTGATTGCACGGCTTAATATTTGTAAATGTGTGGTTGCCTTTTCCTCATCTCCAATCCTTTCACTCACTCTGAAATTACAAACTGGTACAGCAAAAAACACATCAAATGATATGGTGAAGGTAATCAAAAGAATTTGTCCATTTGTTTCCCATTCTATATTGGTAAGAATGTATGGTTGAGGGTTCATCTTAACATAATTTCCTAGTATTTTCAAGGTTGACTTATAAGTTGTAGTTCCAACCAGTACCACTTGAAGTCCATTAACTAGGATCTCATTAAACTCATGAAGTTTTTCACTGAATTGTTCTTTGGTTATCGACATTCTGTCATACTTCTCTTTACATTATCAGCTTACTAGAATTGACTTGTTTGAAAATTGACTTCTATTCTGTTGATGATCGAAGAGTTGAATTTCTTTGATTTATTCAGTTTAAGAAGGTATGCAGTACATTATTTAAATAAGAATTGGCAAAGGATATGAATTGTATGAAACAGTTTTACAACCATAAGACCACCAACAAGTTCTCCAAGCAAACTTATTGAAGCGGGATCTAAGTAATTTACTTTCGATTTATTTGGCTTTTGGTTCTTTGCTTCAGGGGTTTCTTTCTCCATAAATCAACTACGATTGGGACATTATTCGTATAATCAATTATTTATAAATCATAGGGTTCCCATAGGGTATAAAAGACGTTTCTTACTAGAGAAAACACATGGACGGACTAAATTTGCCATACAACACCAATATGCTTCATAGCAATTTCTTGAAACTAAGGTGCTTATCTGATATTACAGACAAAATTCAGTGGTAATTAAAACCCCACACCAAAAGGTAGAGGACTTTCTCTGCAAACACCAAGTATATTCATAGTTCATAACTGATATTGATATGATTATGATTACGATTATGCAGCTCTTTGCACGTTGCACGTTGCTCGTTGCACTTTAATCCAAGAGGAAATTTGACACAACAGAATTAAAACGTATCTTCAGTTTTCTTCCTTCTCTTCCTTAATCCCGGTGTTTTGAGGAGTGGAATCGTTCAACAAATTGGATTTACCATTGAACAAGATAGCAGAATTGCCACCACTGATAGAGTTTCTATTATACATCTCCTTGACCTTTTCAGCGTTGGGGTGTCTCAAGGGAACACCACCAATGGGTGAGCGACCGGCATCTCCCCCTAATTGCTTTTGCATAGCATAATCTCCACTATCAAAATACTTCTTGTCTTGAAATTTGGATGTCAAGATTTGTTGAGTGGTGGGTAACTTCCCATACATCTTGTAAATTCTCAATTCTTGAGGACTTAACTTTGATAAGTCCAAGTTTTGCGTGTTCTTGGGTGGCCCCAATGGATCGTCCTCATGTAATGACATATTTGAAGTGAAACAAACTGTTAAGTATTGCTTGGAGTCATTAATTTTCATAGTGAGTACTCCCAGGTGCTCCACGTGAGCCCGTGGCATTTGTGGGGCTTATATCCAGGTCCACTTGCTAAGCTCCCTATGAAAGAATGGTAAAGGCACCACCAATGCGTGGCTGCCAATCTATGATTGTCAACGGTGAGATAAGGATAGTGGATAATTAATCCAGATCAAAACTCAAAATTCCAAATCCATAGAAATCCAAATCCAAAATCCAAATCCAGAATCTAACTCTGTAGGAATCGGTGTAGCCTTAACTTCAATACCTTGTAAATTTCTTGTGCGATAAAAGGAGAGTTGGAACAGAAACGTTGTATGGTAATTAAACAAGCTCAACAAAGAAATTGATTTCTCTCTAAGTATGTCAAATTGGTAAGCTTAAGCAATTATAATGTTTCTCTTGTCTAGTATATATTCAAGTCGTTAAATCTTTAGAATATATTTAGGAACATTTACTATATAATTTTATTTATAAGCAGCTAGAGAACTTCTCAGTTTCCTTGAGAGAGAAGAAACAATTCTAAAGAAAATAGCATTCCACAAGCTGGTAAATCGAATGGAGTTACAAGTATGCTAAATAATCTCACAGATAGTGGTTTATAATTTCAGAAGTATATTATTTCCACCATAAAAGTCGCTATGGCCCCGGCCTATGTATTACTGAGATAACCTCATCCCAGTTTAGATTATGATAAATATACATAGGCAATAAAATACGATATTCACCTAATGTGCTCCAGGAACAACTGACCACTAATTTTTTCAAGATGTTAGCATTACCAGTTATTCAGTGTTCTGGTTTTGGTGTAATTGCCTCAATAATCCATATAGTTGGTAGGATTCGATCTAATTTATTATGAGGTTTACAAGGGTCAATTAATTATGGTTAATTACTTTCTTGAAGAATTTTCTATTATATTTAATCTGCATATGATTAATTACTATTCAGCAGAGATTTGATTATTGCCAATTTGGATTTTGTCCAAGGGTAAAGCCTAGCCAATAAAGCTCGAGTCAGTTCAACCTCAGTTAGACGTTTGTCTTTTGGAACAATAAACTTCAAGCTTAAATATTGCAATTCATGGTCAACATAATTGCGAAACATTAATAATAAAGAAGTTACATGAAGAGTCCATCCATGTAGCTTTAAATCTGATAAGTTAGGGAATGCCTTTAAAAATATCACAAGTTGCTTGATAGAAAATACTTTTTCCCAAGATTTCGGTCTAGGAATGAAAACAATTGATAGTGAGCTTAAACTAGCAAAATCTCGTTGAAACCTGTCATCATCATTGGTTAAAAATTTGTTAAACCTTTCTGATAATATGAAGGAATTGCTAGTACTATAGCATAAATTTAGACTTTTCAACTTTTGGTTCTTGTTGAATTGAGTCAATGAAAATGGATACTCCCAAGTGCAATCATGTATTGATAAGTCTTTCAACGTGCTCGGAAGTGGGTCCGAAGCTTCCCAGTTAAAGTGGTGATTGTAAAGTGTAATTTTAGACATGTTAAAATTTGCAACATGCCCCAAACTGAATATTCTAGGACTTCCTAAACTGTTACCTGAAAGATGGCCTGCAACATGTAACTTATTTCCGGGAATCCCATGAACCTTTTTGCAATCGGTAATGCCAGCGTTACCTTTGGCTATCAAATTACCGCTTCGAATAACCAGTGTATTTAGCTTATCGTAATATAGCGTAAGATAATTGATCTGTGAGTTTGCTCTGTACTTAAGCCAGTTAGAAGAATTGGAGGAGTTGATAAGGAAATGCTCTAGGGATGAAAACCTCCCTAACTGGCTGAAAACGTCCAAGTGCCATTCTCCATATGAATTACAATCGATGATCCGCAACCGCTTCACCAAATGACAATATGGAAAAGGTTCATTGATTTGTTGCCATGTGATGTTGATGGTTTCGAATACGTATGGTAAAAGTGTGGTTCGAAACTCATGGTTTGTAGAGGACAACAGTATGATATCATTAACATCTACTAGATCAAACACCAAATGAAGAATATCCGTAGATATTTTAAGAAATGGGTGCGGTTTCGATGCAGTGATACGCTTACTTGGTTTTTCACCCCGTACTTCCAGTATCCCATTAAGTTCTGAATGCTTTGAGAGGGTTGATTTAATGATATCTTGATCGGTAACCCTGAGGTTTATGGAGTCATTATGGGTGCAATCATGGCCGGGGGCTAATTTCTGTCTTTTTCGCTGCTCCATGGACAGCAACAGTAACTTGTACAACTATAATTTTAAGTGTCCCTATCAGCAACCAGAGCAGGGCCTAGAATATTATCAGAGTCAGAAAAGCACTGGAATAGAATAGGTTATCTCCACAGTATTACAGTATGACTGATACCTCCTCCGCGTCGGAAGTCGTGTGCGGATATTGATGGGAGACGTTAATGTTAGAGTGTGACGCGAGTTGATAGGAAAGGGCACGACTTACTGCACTTGAACAGTATTGAATACAACTCATCAGTGCTGACATGACAGGGTTCCAAGGTCATAACGATGGGAACGCGCTTGCAAATGGGCTCAATCAAAAGACAGCGGTAGTAAGTCCACGAAGACAGAGGCTGAGACTCGGATCTTCAATTCCTTCCATGACTTCCATCTCTTCCATGGTATTACTTATAATAGTGGTACTCATTTTAGTCAAATACAAGGGGGATCATATATTGACCGGCAGATCTCCATTCGAGCCATCATCCGATCCGGTCAGAGCCTCTACCAGGGTGTTTGGAGATATGCAGAATGATCCCATCGAGAGGTTCGATTTGCACAACTTAGGTATGGCATGGGTTATTGTGGGGTCGATACTTTTAATTTCTAGCATTATAATCGCTACGGGTTAAGTGCCAAACCATCCGAGAGTCAACTTGATTCAATTCATCCCGTTCACCTAAAAGGTACAAGATTATGTTTGGCGGTTAGTTTGACAAGGCCATTGAAATCCTCAATTTATTAGGTTGATGAATGGGTACTCGGACTCGTAACGAACTCAATGGGGACATTCCTCACTACATTATCTCATATCCAATTTCCCATGTATATATATTCACATTTGGCGATTTTTAAGCAAACTTGGTCACTTAACAGACTTGTGAAACTCCATAGTCAGAATTTCTAATACTATGCAGAATAGGGCGCTCATAGTTGTTTGTACCTTAGAAAAATTGCCAAGTCTGGACCAAAGCTATCAAACGCACGCAACCACCCAGGGTTCTTTGATGAGCGTGAGACTACCGCAGAACGGACCAGAGAATGAACCATTCGAATTTCAAGTGCTTGAGGCGGTGGAGAAGATCCCAGAGGGGGCGGGAAGATTCAATAGTCGACATCATACACGTTCATTGGTTGAACAATTAAACTTTCCTTGTCTCATTAATAAGTGGGGTGAAATAATTCAATTTCAACGGCGTTTTATCTCAACGTGAGAGGTTTGCTACCCCCACTATCTCCGATAATTGCTACCGTTCACGTGGAAGAATACCTTGTTGACGTCAGGATGCCACAATATTAACTACTTCTATTATCTATTAACGAAGTTAATGTTAAGGAAAGATCTAATTATGATAAGAATCATAACGGCTCGTTACGGGGTTGATATCACCGTCCCCCTGATAATTTTCTTCGGTAAAATTAAGGGTCTGCACAATAATGTTACCAATATTCCACCATCAATATCATGAAAACTGTCAACTTGGTGGCAAGTTGGCACCAACGTGCTATTCAAAATCAATCGAATTTCTTGATTGATAACTATGGCCTGTTTTCCCGGAATTTCTAAAGTGATGTCACCGATGGTTGCCATTTTTCAATCTTCGCTTCGCTATTACATTGCTTTTTATGGGTGCAATCTGCTTCATAGTTTAAAACGGCTGCGACTCGCACCCATAGCTTATTATTCCAATGTCGCCGTCTTTTACAGAAGCTGACAAACACTACAACCAATACAGGGAAGAGGTGGATACCTCTTCCGTCTCCTCGGTCGATCCCGACTCCCTCCTCCAGAAGTTGGTTGATGAAGAGGCTGGCCATAATATCAACTACCGGAACTGTTCATGGCAGAAAACGGCGGGGTTGCTATTCTCTGAGTATATTTGCTTGGCTATAATGTCATTTCCATGGTCTTATTCAGTATTAGGCTTAGGTCTAGGTTTGATTGTTACTGCTATTGTTTCATTACTCGTTCTTTATACTGGGCTAATCATCGTGGATTACTGTGCTGCCTACCCCCACTTGACAGATGTTTGTGACATTGGACGTCACTTGTTCTGGGGCAAGCAATGGGTATGGTATGCCACAGCAGTATGCTTTCTTCTTAACAACACCTTGATCCAGGCATTACATGTTTTGGTGGGTGCTAAGTATTTTAATACTGTTTCTGATAATACCACCATTTGTTCCATCGTGTTTGGGGTTGTTACCATGATAATATGTATCTTGTTCTCCCTTCCAAGAACCTTTTCTCATATGTCTGGAGTGGCATATTTTTCTGCTGCTACCATGTTCATTGCAGTGATCTTATCCATCGTGTTTTCTGCAGTTCAAGATCATCCATCAGGTTATGCAAAACTTCAAAAACCAGTACACTGGACTGCTTGGCCAGAACCAGGTACTTCTTATGTTAGCATTATGTCGGCAGTTTTAAATATTGTCTACACCTTTGTTGGACAAATCACATACCCATCTTTCATTTCTCAAATGAAGAGACCAAAGGATTTTAAGAAGGCACTTTACATTGTCACTGTTTGTGAATTGATTACTTTTTCATTGGCTGGTTCCATCGTTTACGTTTACGTGGGTAATGCATACATTACTGCACCCGCTTTTGGTTCCCTTGATGGAAACTTCAAGAAAATTGCATTTTCTTTTGCTTTACCCACAGTTCTCTTTTTGGGTTCGTTATACGGAAACGTTTCATCTCAATTTATTTTCCTTAAAATCTTCAGCAAAAATTCTGTTCATAGAAACGAACATACGGTGAAAGGTTGGTTAGTTTGGGGAGGATTGAATGTTTTCTTATGGGCAGTTGCATTCGTTATTGCAGAGGTTATTCCATTCTTTTCAGATTTATTGTCTTTGATGTCATCTCTCTTTGATTGTTGGTTTGGATTTATTTTCTGGGCCGTGGCTTATTTCAAACTTAAAAAGCTTCATTATACAAAATTAGGTGAGAGTGTTACTATATTTGAAATTTTCAAGAGAGAAGGAGTCTTGACTAAAATTCAAGTAGTGCTAAACATCATTATTCTTATTATTGGATTTTACATATTGGGGCCAGGTTTGTATGCCACCATTCAATCCATCATTTGGTCTTACCAAGCAAATCTTTACGGTACTGCTTTCACCTGTACTAGCAATGGTATCTAAATAGATAATATAGAAGTATGCATATATTTAATTATGATATTTGAAAAAATTTATCGTTGTCATAGTCTACTAGTATACTGGTCTATTGGTCCATTGGTCTAGTTTATTATGCTGATTCCTTTAAGTTAATTTCTATTGGTTCTAAAGTGATTAATTGGTGGATTGAGTTGAGCTATTGAAATCATCGCATTACTCACATGGGATCTTGGGTATCCCACACAATAGTAACTGGTCCATCGTTAACTAATGCCACATCCATCATAGCACCAAATTGTCCATCTTTGATGTTGTCTTGTCCAAGCCCGGTCTTCAATTGATCAAGAAACAACTTGTACAACTCCTTTGCTGTTTCACCTTTTGCTGCTCTATGGAAATCGGGTTTCGTACCCTTCTTGATGGTACCATACAAGGTAAATTGACTGACACATAATATTTCACCACTGATATCAACCACCGATTTGGCCCAAGGTTTACCATGCCACTTGGTCTTTGTTTCTGGAGGTGATGACATGTCTTCGAATACTCGAAGACTCAAGATCTTTCTTGATAATTTACCCACGTCGTCTTTAGTGTCGCTAGTTGATATACCCACTAAGAGCATAAGTCCCTTTCCAATTCTAACGTTAGTTTAAGTCTCTCTTCACCAAGCTTTGCCGCAAACACTGGAACATTACTTACGATGAAATGACTTGGTCATCCACAGTCACCGAAGCATTCTTCACTTTTTGGATCACTACTCTCATAGTAACAGTTAATCTGTATGAACTTTAGTCGTGTGCGAATTCTACATCATATTTCAAGATTTATGGAATTAAATAGCTACTGATCTAACCTAATCGTCAGATAGAATGAAAAGACAGAAGTACTTGAGACCTGCAAATATTTCTTTTCCTACCGGTTCGATGTATTTTGATGGTAACAAAAATCCGTGACTTCCACTGTCCCTTAATTTAAGTTGGTATGCACGATATGCCCTATTATGGTACATAAAATCCAAACTACTTCCAGCTCCTAAATCTGGAATCAAGTCAGCATCTTTGTCAATACATGCAGGTAATACGTTGTAAGTTTTTCCCGATTCTAACCTAATCGATTTGGAAATTCCGTAAGCCAACTCAATCAAGTTTTCTTCATCCCGAGGTTGATTTGAACAAGAGTACGCATAAGGGTACAACACTTCTTGGGAATATGAGTGTAAATCAATGAACCCATAAATACTGTGGTCTTCATTGGTGGCATTCAAGTAGTCCTCCCAAATCTTAGATTCGAGAGCTTCAAATGGTTCCTCACCACTGTATTCCTCTCCACATTCCCAATCGGATGAACGAGTCCAGTGGAAATCAAATGAATGATCAATATCAATACCGAAACAGTTAGGATTGACGGTAGCTTGACGGTTCTTTCTCCAAAGTCTGTCGGAGTTCCAACTATATTCATAACCATCTGGATTGAAAACAGGAATGAATAAAAAGTCCAATCTATCTAAGATTTGGGAGTCGGGATTGGCACTAAAGTATTGCAACAATTCATAAATAGAATATAACACCGAAGAAACGGAGATCCATTCTCTTGCATGGATACCTCCAGTGATGACCACCGTTCTCTTATCGCTATGTTCTATCTCTCCATCTGCAGTGAAGTGAATAACTTGTAAAGGTCTGTTTTCATGAGTGAATCCTATGGTCTCGATTTTGATTTGATTAGGGAAAGATTGCTCCAAGATAGATAACCATGCGTCAATAGTCTCCAAAGGTCTGTATTCTTTAAAGAAAAGCTCTGAAAATACATTTAATTTGGTAGATTCTATCACTTGTTCGGTTGCTTTATATTGATATTCACCACGACGGTTCAACTTTTGCTTCAGCCAGTCTTTAGGATAAGTTTCAAATACTTTTTGGGCCAAATCATCAATGATAATATCAAACTTAAGATCGGGGAAGGCTTCAATCAACGACTCCAAAGTTTCTGGACTCATTTGCATATCCATGGTTTTTTCAGCACTATTCTTACCCCATTTGGTGAATTTGTAGTCCTTAGACTTAAGTAATGTCCTTTGAATGAGCTCGTCACCAGTATAATCCAATCTGACCACAATATCATCTATGTATGCCTCCAAATTCACTGGCCAATCGTTCTGATGAATTGAGCTAAAATGAGGGGTGGAGTCCAGGGGAAAACTGAATATTTGTTGCAAGTTCTTTAAAGGGGACGATATCTGCATCGCTTGTGAGGACTGTGCCAATAAAGCGGCCACAACCCACTGTTTAAGCATCTTCATGGTAATTGTAGATAGTGGAGAAACTATCTCACATTTCCCTAACTAAGCATGGTCACGTGCCATCGGGGCAAACAAAGTTAAGGGAATTGCTATTACTGTTTCCTCTTTGGTACCAAGCGGAAGTACGACCAATTTGAAACTCACCAAGGTTTTTTCGGTTTTGATTAATTTATCGTTAAAGACCAGGAGATTCTTTTCACTGCAAAGCTATTAGAATCCTTCTCGTAAGCCATAAGGTTAACAGAGAAAATTCCTAATTATTACAACTTTTACCAAATTCGAGGGAAATATTTGAAATATTTGAAATTTTTTATAAAAGATGGAATATTAAGCTTCCCAAAAATATTATTTTTGTTTTTATTGATTAAGTCAAACTGATTCATTCAAAGGTGTTCCTTAGTAAAAGGTCTTCCTATTATTACTATCTCAGTCGTAAAATTATGCTTAATTGATATCAACTTTAGTGTAGTTCTATAACTTTAGTGTATTTCTCAGCCTGACAGAAAAATTAGACTAATACAATAAGGTGCGATCCAAAAGAATTTGGATGTTTATCATTATGATATTAATTCTGTGAACCATGCCATGTTATCAGGGTAATGTAACTGGTAGTTATACAAGCCAGCTGATATTTGTTTAGTCCATCTGAAATTTGATTAGATTAGTGTAATTTGTTTATCAGTAAAATTATGCTTAATAATTTATCTATTGTATTCATTTTTCTCTATCTACCGAGTCAAATTAGCACTCATTATTACACAATTTCATGTAATGGCTTTTCTCCACAGAGTCGCATTTTTATCATGATGACTCTTACATCACTAAAGGATGCTTTCAGTTAGAAGAAGCTTGCGTGGCATCCGCAAAGTATCAAGCTGTTTGATTCAGGGATCCAGAGGTGTTTCCCACTTTCTGATCACTCCTCGTGTCTTGGCTCATGGCCGTTACTATTCTACTAAAGCCGTGGCCTTGACTGCAGACACTTATGCCAACAAGGTATCAAGAGATGAAAAGTACAAGAAATTGGAGGATTCCGATATCAAGTTCTTTGAGTCGGTATTACAGGACTCCAACGGGCTCATCACTGATGCCGATGACCTCTTGTTCTTCAATGAAGACTGGATGAGAAAGTATCGTGGTCAGTCCCAATTGGTGTTGAAACCAAAAACAACCCATCAAGTCTCTCAAATCTTGAAGTATTGTAACGAGAAACAGTTGGCCGTGGTGCCTCAGGGTGGTAACACTGGATTGGTGGGTGGATCTGTTCCTGTTTTTGACGAAATTATCATCTCGTTGAATCTGATGAATAAGATCAGATCATTTGATAATGTCACCGGTATTTTGAAGGCCGATGCCGGGTTGATTTTGGAAAACGCCGACCAATACTTGGCTGACAATGGTTATATCTTTCCCCTTGACCTTGGTGCCAAAGGTTCTTGTCATGTGGGTGGTGTTGTCGCAACCAACGCCGGTGGTTTGAGATTGTTAAGATATGGTTCCTTACACGGCTCAGTATTGGGTTTGGAAGTAGTGTTACCAGATGGAACCATTTACAACTCCATGGACTCCTTGAGAAAGGATAATACCGGATATGATTTGAAACAATTGTTTATTGGATCCGAAGGTACTATTGGTATCATTACTGCGGTATCCATCTTATGTCCATCTCGTCCTCAAGCTTTTAACGTGGCCCTTTTGGGTGTATCCTCGTACGAAACTGTGTTACAAGTATTCCAAGGTGCCAAAAGAGAATTGTCAGAAATTTTATCAGCATTTGAATTCATGGATGGTAAATCCCAAGTTTTGGCAAGACGTCACTTAAAGTTAGATCATCCTATTGAAAGCGCCGAGTATCCATTTTACGTATTGATTGAAACCTCTGGTTCCAACAAAGACCACGATGACGAAAAGTTAGAGAACTTCTTGGGAACTGCCATGGAAGAAGGTTTGGTTGAAGATGGTATCATTGCACAAGATGAGACTCAACTCCGTAATTTGTGGAACTGGAGAGAATCTCTCCCTGAAGTAACTGCTTCTGGAGGCGGTGTCTATAAGTACGACGTTTCATTACCTTTGACAGACTTATATGGATTGGTTGATGCCATCAATGTTAAATTGGCTGAAGCTGGAATAGTTGATTTAGATGATGCTTCTAAACCTGTGATAGATGCTGTGGGATATGGTCATATCGGTGATGGTAACTTACACTTGAATGTTTGCACTAGAGAATACAGTAAACAAATTGAAGAAGTATTGGAACCTTATGTCTATGAATGGATCAAAGAAAAGAAGGGATCAGTCTCCGCTGAACATGGCTTGGGATTCCAAAAGAAAAATTACATTGGATATTCCAAGAGTGACACCGAAATTGAAATGTTCAAATCATTGAAGAAACATTATGATCCAAAGGGTATAATGAATCCTTACAAGTATGTTTAGGTTTATATATCTAAAGTGAATATATTTTTCAAATAAATATCGAGTAAGTATTTGTCCTTCACCATCATAATTTGGACTGTTTACTCAAAGAGCCTTCTTCGTACAATTTCTCGAAAGTTTCCTTGAAATATTTAGCAGCAAGAGGTCTCTTAATCTTCATGGTTGGAGTGATCAAATCATTTTCAATAGTCAATGGATCAATATCGACATAAACGTTATGAATCTTTTCGAAGCCAAGTAAAGCATTTCCAAGGTTTGCATTCATCTCACTTAACAAAACAGTCTTGTTTTCAGGTTTATTCAAGAATTCAACAATTTCTTTATGATCAGTAATTGTGGTCTTAAACTTCTTCTCAATGTATGCAGTAACAGTTGAAGGATCCATACCAATAACACCAACCAAGAATGTCTTCAAAGAGTCACCATGGGCATAAACTTGAGATGCTTGAGGGAATTTGTTAAGATAAGTATTCTCAATTTTTTCAGGCATGATGTATTCACCTTGTGCCAACTTAAAGAAATTCTTAACTCTATCAACGATGAAAAGTCTACCGTTTTGCGGATGAACGGTAGCAATATCACCAGTGTAGAACCATCCATCAGCATCAAGAGCCTTCGATGTTTCTTCCGGGTTCTTAAAATATTCTTTGAAGATTTGTGGACCTCTAAGAAGTAACTCTCCTGATGGACCATTGGCAGAATCAGCAGTATAGTTCATTTCTGGCACTTCACGAAGCTTGAATTCAGTGGTAACACCAATAGCACCACAAGAACCTGGATTAGCTTCCCATCTTAAAGAAGAACAAACACCAGCAAATGATTCAGTCAAACCATAACCTTGAGAAATACCGACACCAAGGGCAGCCTTAAGAAACTTGATAGTTTCTGGGGAAATTGGAGCAGAACCTGTAGATAACATCAAGAGATTCTCAAACCCGATCTTCTTACGAAGTAAGCCAATAACTCTATCCCAGAAAATATGTTTTCCATCAGCAGTATCCTCCTTCGCTTGTAATTCCATCTTTGTAGCAATAGCTTTAGTGAACAAATATTGCAATACTGGTTTCTCATCGTTGTTAATGGTTTGAGTCTTCAATCCAGCTTCTAATTTGGTGAGAACTCTCGGAACAAAAGCAATAACTTGTGGCTTCAAGTTTTGAATGTCTTCCATTAAAGTCAATGGAGATTGTGATTGTGGGAAACCAATGGCAGTTCCCAACAAGTAACAGGTAACAATATTCATTCTTTGATAAATGTGAGCCAAAGGAAGGAAACAGTAGGTGAGACCCTTCTTGGCACTTAACATATTCATGTAACAGAACACAATAGAACACACAGCATTCTTATGGGTCAATACAACACCCTTTGGATGAGCACCAGTGGTACCAGAAGTGAAGGAAATTGTGTAAACGGTTTCTGGAGTTGGAGCGATAGGTTCCAATGGATTAATTTCACCCAACTTTTCCAACAGTTTGAGGTCAAGAAGAGCGATTCTATTAGCTCTAGCATAGTCAAAAAGTTCCTTATCTTCTTCAAAAGACAAATCATCCATGGAGACCAAGGAAATTAAATTGGACAAACCAGTTGGGTTTTGTTCTTTTGTTTCAATAATAAACTTAACCTTATCTTTAGAGCAAACAACTATAGGAGACTCAGTCAATTCAAGAATATAGTTGGAAGTTTCATGTCCCAAGGTAGCGTATAAGGCGGTATTGGTAAGTGAGAATGAGATACAAGCCAAATCAGTTAAAGCCCATTCTTCTCTGTTAATGGAGTAAAGAGTAACAATGAATGGAGATTCAGTTCTGCTTTGGTTAGGATTGTACTCAACATTCTTAGAGCAATCGGCTCTGAATGGATTGTTTTGTAATGCCCAAAAGATACCAGATCCAATATTTTGTTTACGATGGGCAGCGTTGGAGTAAGTGTTGAACTTGTAATCACCATAAGTATTGTTTCCAAGATATTCTCTAGTACCAAAACAATCGGAATCACCGTGTACGGCGGATCCATGGTTGAAGACTTCATGAAGGGTTTGGATGGTGGGGACAATGGAGCTAATCAAGGCATCTTTGGAGAACTTGTTTCTGTAGACTGATGAAAACCCTGGCTTACGAGATCCTGGGATAGCCACAGCATCACTGAATAGTCTTTGGTCCCATGGCAATTTCAGACGAATAACGTCCTCCACATACTGGGAATCTTGTTTGAGCAATGTTTTAGACATAGTGATATGGTATCGAGGGTCGATAAAGTCTCACGGGCATCCATGGTGATTTATATATGGAAAATCAACCTCGGCAATTGAGCCTTTGGAGGGGAAGCACTGAACGGATATATTAAGTTCCGATAAAGACTTGGACATAAACTGGATGAGTGGGGAGTCAATCAGTTTTGATAAGGAATGGGGGAGACCTGGACTAACTAAGGTGCTTGGATACCATTGTATATCTACTGGATTTCTACATCTTGATGGTACAGATCGTTGGTCCAGGTGGTCGCTACCCCACAATCGGTATAGCTTGGGGGTCTTGGATCTATGCCGGATGAGAGGCCCTTGTCCGAGCAAACCGGCATATGTAATCTTACCGCTCGGTACTCGGCGTCGGCGTCGGTACCCCTCAGCAGGTCTCGTGGGGATGACATAACCAGTATAACTGACGGCTGTAACAGATTTCCCACTCACTGCGGGTCAAAGAGGGGAGCCATCTAGGGTTATCATTGGACCAATGCTATCAGTGTCAGCTGCAAATAGGGAGAATGTTTCACTGAGAATTTCAGCTGGAGTTATGAAGCCTGAAGCGTGAAGCCTCGTTGAAATTGATGATTGGTAGTGAAAAAGGGAACTCAGGCACAGGGAGGATTTCATCGTTATGATCGTTTCCATGTGAACCTTCATCCTCGGCTAATCCTGTGCAAAATCAGTATGCTTCCGATGAACCGTTTGATAGAAACTACAACGTTACCAAATGCCTGTTAACTAAATTTGGAAAAATATGTCCACCAGTATCAAATTTCACGGTTTCAGGGTTTCAGGGTTCCAGTGTTTCTATTGTACCACACCATAATAATGCGATTTACCCCATGTTTTTCGATAGCATTGACTGATAGCAACCATCGCTGCCTCACCTGGGGTTTGAGTTAATTCTCTGTAGGTTCATAGAGAGAACACAAGTTTTATAGAGAGCAGTCAATACACCAGAGAAACGAGTATATTCATCCGCATAGATTTGTGTTGAAGACCTATGACTCCTTTGGGCCCATGACTCGCTTGGAGTCGGCCTTGGTGAAGAAATGAGTGCTTTGTGGAGATAGTCCACCGGAACTTTCCCGAGTATTGTCCGATCCATATAAGTTGGAATAAATTGATCTATATCAATTGGGTGTTGGGTGTTTTTAAACACATTCTTTTAGACTTAATTTTTGACAGGTATAAGCAGAGTTGGTGATGTTGGCGATAGTCTAAAAATTCTAGGGAATTCGATGATTATCAGAAGTAATTAAATAACTATAGGTGTTATTATTTAATCATAGAATATTCCTCGTCTATCTTGTACTATTTAAATTCAGTTAATTGCCATGTGCTTATGTTAATCTGTTAATCTGTCAATCTGTCAATTTGTCAATTTGTCAATTTTTCTTTATTGTCAGTTTTGTCACATCATCATTATCACCTGATTTACTATCCATAGCTTATATGGTGTAAATATTCATGTAACCAACTCCTTAATCTAATTGACTACAGGTGTGATTTCCTTACAATTGTAGATGTTATTTAAAGCTTTTATCTATGGACGAACATCAAAGTGACCAAAAAAGGCCAATTCTAATAATGGCTTGTCGGAATTTTCAGGAACAGTTTCCACCTGTGCTTTCTTCTCCAATAATACAGGAACAGCCTTCTTGATTTCTTCTTCATGCTTGGTAATGAAGAGAGTCTTTTCGTCAGCAAGCTTTTCATATGGAGTTTCCTTGGTCTCATGCTCACGACGATAAGCCTCAGTACGTTCAATGTAATTTTCCACGTCTTCCAAATACGAAAGAGCAATCGCAACATTTTTTTTGAAGGTTTCGGTTTCTTCGGTAGTATGTTGTGATTTTGCCTTGTAGTCATAGATTTGGTAAAAAATTTCAGATAATCCTTTCGTATCTCTCTTTTGCTTATTGTCCACCACCATCAAATAAGTGTTCTCGTCACCTTCTCTGGCAACAGGAACCTTCAGGATATAAAGGCCATGGTCAACAGCCACAATATTCTTTAATGTGTTGGAAAGTTCTTCTTGAGTTGGAATAGTCATTGTTGGTCAATTATGTGGCCCGAGTTGTATTTATAGTGGAAATGAAGTTTAATTAAATGATTTATGAAAATCTGATGTTTTTCAGTTTAGGTGCTTTATTCCTTTTATATAGTATTTCTATACCTGAATTTGCCTATAAGGTGCAGGGTCTACCGGCAAGTCACAAGTGTAACTAACCGTTAAGTAGACGTGACACATAATCATAATCATAATCACATTTATAACGCAATATAAAGCCCTATTAATCTATAGCAATCTACTCCCCAAGACAATCTCTGCCTAAAATGGTCAGTTAGAAAAGCCACCATATTTGGAATTGCCGCATCCCGAGGTTAGATATTAGTGTGCTTTGCAACCGTGATGTATCCATGGGAACAAACAGTTGGCTAGTAGGTGATTCCAACTTGATTATCGAAATCTTGTGGAAAAAGTGGGTCACTTATTTAGGCATACCCATCAAACCCGGAGCATCACACCTTTTGGTAGTCCCCAGCAATACCGAATTATTGTCCCAGTGAAATTTGGAGCACCTGAAAGTCTCGGTCCGTGGCTGAAAGTAGAAGAAAGCTTTCCTACACTTTCACACAAGAAAGCTTTCAAATACATCTAGTTATTCACTTCGATAACTAGATGAGTTGTTTAAGTGAATCCGGCCATTTATAGCAGAAAATTCTTGGGTTGTAGCCAATAATTTCATTGAAGTACTGATAGTCGCCACGCACATTATAACAAACCGAATGCATTCAAATAACAAGAACCAAGCGCAGTAGCGAAGTGGAAACGCGCAGGGCTCATAACCCTGAGATCCCCGGATCGAAACCGGGCTGCGCTATTTTTTTGGATAGCTGGTTCAGTCGCGTACTGTATATAGCCAGGCGAATATTTAAGACACGTAGTTTGATCTAATCATTATCACCACATTACTATGGTAAGTTGAACTGAGTAATGTCCAGCAAATCAATACTAACAACAGGCCCTTCAAACCCCAAAGCAAAGAGCTGCAAACTCCAAGTTTGCTAACAAGAATTCAAAAAAGCAAGGAAGACCTAGAGACATTAGTGAAAAGACTGAGTTCCCATTACCAAAGTCTTGGATAGCGATTTTGGTGTTCTTAGTTTGTGGAGGTGCTATTTTAGAGCTTATCAGACTCTTCTTCTAATTGTTCTTTTAACTTTGTCGAGATTTGGTTATTTGTCTTGTGTTTACATGATAGTAATATGGCCTAGCCAGTTCAAGTTCTATGAGTGTTATCTATAGAGACATTACTTACGTGCAAGGATTCACATACCATTCACTTCACAACAGAGGCTTGTTCAGTTCATAATTATATACGACAAAAGTTCACTTGGTTCCATTCAAAGGAGCTTCTTCCTCGCCTTCTTCCTCTTCTTGGTCAATGTACATATTCTCAATCTCCGAGTAGGTCTTTTCTGTCATGGTGGAGTGACTATCTTTTTGAATATTTGGTTGAATATTCCTCGAGGGTAACTCGTTCCCAAATTCTGCAAATACTTTAAAGAATTCTTGCTGATCTCTGTTACTGGGGAAATCATATGTTTCAAAGGTAATATTTGCATTGTTGATTAAGTTAGAAAAGGGTGAGCATGTTTCTATTTCGGCCTGCGAAAGTGGACTTTCAAACTCATTCTTCTCCTCTTCAACTTCTTCGATATTTTCATCATCTTCTGGATATGTTTTCCAAGCATCAGGGGCAGTAACTTTTTCTGGTAGTTCATATCTATAAAAATGCAGCCCATTGTTTGTAGATATTAACTTTAAATTATTTTTTTCGTCAAGAATAGCCAATTGGTTTATTTCAAGATTCTTTTCGATCTTCTGAATATTGGAATCAATTGATACTCCAGAACAATCTGTGTTTGAACGTTTTGGTAAAGCTACGAACCTCTTAGCCCCAAAAGATGGTAGAATCCACGAATCCTGATACAGAAATTCATTGCTGAACGATTCCTTGTTTACTCTTTGTCCGCCCAGTAAATAATTTGTATTGAACCAATGCACTGAGCCAGTTGATTTTGTTATACAACCAAATCCAGAATTAATGTACGTTACTGAATGATCTGTATGCTCTCCTTTGCTGGAAACCTTATTCTTTGTATTGTGAATAGTATTTGTAAACCAGAATATATCTTCCAAAATTGCTGAAGTTTTGCCTCTTGTAAATTTGCCTAATAAGGACAACTCCTTTGGCAATCTAAAAAGATCCCATAAATATAGTGAATCCCCTCTTGCACTGGAATGAACTAATTGTAAGTCATATGGAGATAAGGAAACATTAGAAACACCACCTGGGGGTTTAAATATACCTAACACTTTATCGTGAGCTAAATCGACAATCTTGATTAATTGATTATCATTAGGTTTCATGTTTTTTGTAGTTTTTTGAACTGTACTTGCAGTTGTTGAAGCAGTAGCGTATAATAATTTTCCTAGAGTTTTTCCCATTGAATTTATACTATTCTCATTGATAACTTCACCTTCAAATTCTTTTTGAGATGGTTGGTCAGAATAGTATGCCTTGACTTTAGAAGATCCCAATTCAGATAGTTTAAATAATCCATCTAGTGCTGAATTCGAAAGTGATGATACTAATCTGTTCAATAAGGGTCCAGGTGGTGGCAATTTCATAGGGGTAAATAAGCGATTATTTTTTGATTTTGGAAGATCTGATTTTGTATTTGTATTTGTATTTGTATTTGAAGCTTTATTTGAATTTATATTTGTTAAAATCGGATCTATCTTTGGTAAACATCTGGATTTATAATTTTTCGAGGTATAATTGACAGCTTTAAAAAAATTGTATTCTTTCTTAACAGGAGAATATGTAAACCAATTATCAACGATATCAAAAATAGGTATACCGTTGTGGTCACAGCTAGTTCTCAAGATAAGACTCGATTCTGATAGACATATTTCCTCCGTACAATCATTCAAAATGGGATGTGAAGATGATTTTCTAATGTAATGTAACTTGTCGTCTTTGTTGGCATTCTCTAACAATCCGTTATTGATGGTTAATATGAGAATAAATCCTTGATCATTTGCAATCAGTAAAAACGTTGGTGAGCTTTTCAAATAATATTTGCTGGATTTGAATCGATAGTTGTAAGATTTGAATACTTTCGATTTGCCATTGTGGATGCTAATCATCGTGATGTTTAATGATTCATTGACACATGATAACAAGCCAATTTGAATACGAGTACCTTTACTACCCAAAATAATTAAATTTTGAGGTGAAACTGGAAGTTTAACTTGATATTGCAAAAATAAAGTATCGGTATCGGTCTTCGGTCCTGGACAATCCCAATCCCAAACCTCCAAAATTTTAGCAATGGAGTGAACCACAATCATTTTACCATCACTGGTAAATTCACGTAAGATTGTCTCACCATCGTTTGTGTTGTTGTTGATTTGAACTTCTGAAATGCCATTGGCTCCTTTACTAAGATTAACCCCCGTGGTACCATTTGGACCCACCTGAGCCGATGAAGTCCCGGTAGCAGATTTGATCTTTTTCCAGGTAGCAGAAGCAGTACCCAACTTGTATCCCTTCTTGGGATTGCCATGACTGGGGTTAGTTGAATTAACGAAATGGAACGGATGTTATACTTACATCTTGTTGAGTTTAGTATGGAAGTTGAATTCCGTCATTTTGGAGGGGAACCAAAGCTTGGAGAAAGGTTCGAAGCAGTGAGGGCCGAGGAAAAGAAATAGACAAGGAAAGAATGGAGTTTAGAATCCACACTACACCAAGACTACCACACCCAATGTAATGTTGATGTTTAGAGTGGTATGAGTGACTCTTATCGTCCCACGTGACCAGATCTCAGACTACGTTTCCGATAAGGCCAGGGTCCTAGCGAGGGTGTTTTGAGTCCCCCTCATCTCGGGGATGTCGGATATGTGGAAGTTCCAGACTCAATGGGAACCAATGGGGACCGAAAGAACGTGATCTGCCAGCTGTTCCCAGGCAATAGTGACTGTCCGAAAGGGTTAAAGGTTTCAGTAACCGGGCTTTTGATTCAAGGGTGGAATGAACTAAGTTGGAAGGTTTTGTGTAAGTGTCTCCCTAATTGTCATTCCCATTAAGGATTGTATAGGAAAATTGGCTAATCAGTTAGGTTATCTATTACGTGAGCACTATTGGCATAATTTAATCTAGATTGGGAGTATGGACATCTTGTTGATCAATTTCCTGAGGCAATATACATTACATATCCCAATCTTCTCGTCCTGTGAATTTCTTTTGGAAATCATTTGTTAGTATATAGATTTAGTACTGCAGTGTAGGTTAAATAAATCGATGTAGTTCTAGGTGATTTCTGAAGAATTCATATCAAATACATTGTCCATTTCAATATAGAAGCATGGATGAATGAAAGCAACAAGGAAAGAAAGTATAAAAATTCCTGGTTGCTTCAACAAGTTTTAAACTCATGTGGACTAATTCAATGATTCACTTGATTTCGTGTGATTCATTAAGTCGTTCGCACTACTCGCTTAAGTTATACACACCACCATATGAGAATATTGTGGGATGTAGCTTCTAATTGATTCTTCGATCCTTCTTTA
This sequence comes from Suhomyces chickasaworum, assembly GCA_030568495.1. NCBI lineage: Eukaryota > Fungi > Ascomycota > Pichiomycetes > Serinales > Debaryomycetaceae > Suhomyces > Suhomyces chickasaworum. Next base: position 84,161 of record JAJMGF010000024.1, on the reverse strand, counting down.
TTTGGAGCATATTATAATCGTTACAGTCCAATCTTCTCATCTGCAGTAGTTTTGGAAACCCATCGCTCTAGCCATGGCCAAATTTGGAAATGTTTTGTTAACTAGCAAGGTCATAAAGATTAAGTGTTAGCTTCACCAAGTTAAATTCTTTCGCTGAAGATATATTACTCTGAAGATTTAACTTGAACCTTTAATGAATGAAAGCAGTCTATAATACATCACGTTGTTTGGTGTTTGGCTATTGTTTGGTTAACTTGGTAATCCCAAAGGAAATTCTTTATTATCTTATCATCAACGGTTTGGGTGGGTTGGAAAGGATAAATGTGTAACAATTCAAGTTTGTATACACACCCGATAACTTGAATGATGTTTATTTGTCAATATAATCTGGTTTTGTATCTCATTTCTTTATATTTAAAATAGCTAGATACCTCACTCATTAGTCAATGTTGGCTTGATGCTATAATCATAGCAGTATGGGTTTTCCAAGCAGAGTCAGATTCAGGTGAATCAGATTGTTATAATCAATTTGTTGGTAAAGTTTGAACAGAAATTCGCCTATAATAAACTTAGTACTGGTACGTTATCTATATCGTTAGGAATTTTACAATTTCTGTGTATTCTGAAAATTGGAGTCAATCTGCTTTAACCTTTCACAAACATCAACTGATCGGAATATACCCATTAGGTTGTTTGATCACTTGTAACTACAATAGACTGGGATTCCTATGTATTTGAAATATGGTTATTATGTATAAGAAAGTGAATGCTAGTTGAAGTCTCTGGATTGAAGGTTTCTTGTCATCGCTGGTAAAGCCACTCTAAAACCGTCTAACTCTTTTGTCATCTTAACCTGACATCCCAATCTTGAGGTCTCAGTCAATCCAAATGCCAAGTCCAACATGTCATTTTCATCATCGTCTGGCTCGGGGATTTCATCGTAGAATTCAGGGTCTATGATGACATGACAAGTGGAGCATGCACAAGAGCCTCCACAGGCACCTTCCATGTCCAAGTTGTTAGCTTGAGCGATGTCTAATAAGTTATCTCCCTCGGCAACCTCATAAGTATGTTGCTTCCCTTCCTTGGTGATGAATGTGATGTGCAACTCTTCTCCAGGTTTCGGTTTATGTAAATGGCCATGAAGTAAGTGGTTGCTAACATGAAATGATCTTACCATCAGTATTCTAGGAACATTAGTGGCATACCGGGAGCCGAAGCCGGCAAAACCCACCAATCTGGTTGAGTTTCTGAACATGTTGGTGATGTCCGCCACTTGAAGCTTGAAAAGTTTTGATAGTCCTGTGAGTCGTGATTACGTAAGCAGTCATTTATGATATGTATTAATGAACTGAGACTCATTGCTCAGTAGTATACAGATAAAAGGAAGAAACGAAGTAGCACTGCTACCAAAACTTGCTTGCAAGTACCAAAAAGATCAAAATAATTAACACAGCAATTATGGCATAACTGATGAATTTATTAGCCGTAAGTCTTCTGCTCATGGATTTTAAAGTTTTCATCGAACGATCAACGTAATTATCAGCGGTCAGAAGAGTATTTCTGGCTCCACCTATTTGTTCTCTTTGGGACCGCAAATCGTTAAGAATGTTACCTCCAATGGCTTCGGTTTCCAATGCTATACGTTGACTATCCTGTAACCTTTGAGTGGATCTATCTAATGAAGAATTGTTATTCAAAAGTTGACGACGTTGTTCATCTTGTAATCCTCCACCCTCTTCCTCATCTCTGTATCTATTACCAAAAAGTTCGCTTCTGTCTTGATCATCGAGTAATCTCTTTAACTCTTTTTTACTATCATCTATCTGTGTTTTATATTGACGAATCTTTGCGTTGTATGAAGATCTTTGATTACTGGGTAAGTTTTGTACTTCAATACCCATTTGTTCCAAAACTTCTAACCCTTCATCGGTAGCAGTTTCAATGGCTCTCAAATGATTTCTACGTTGCTCTGAAGTTAGTGGACGAAATTCATCGGAAAAAAACTCAAATACTTACCACCATTAGCTGTACCAACTTGAGCCAAGTGAGATTTGGCCTCTTGAATGGCAAGTTGGAAATCCGACTCGTATATTTCGAAGGAATCTGACATTAGGTTATCGTTGCCACCTATCCCTTTTTTAAGACATATATACTTCTGCGCGTGAGTAGTCTCACGTGGGGGATGAATGAGGTGGGGGAATGAGAAGCTTGGGGGCCATTAGATGCGGGGGGTAAGGGTATACCTTTACATGAAATAAACTTTATTACTCTTTAAATTTCTAATATATTCTATTCAGTTGTTCTGGTTTCAAATTCATCACCAGAAACATCATCGTCATCGTCTTTTAATTGGTATTTCTTGAAGGCAGTCTTGATTTGACTCAATAACTCATCGTCAACTTCAGCATTGGAATCAATTGAACCTCTGGAATTAATAGGTACCAAGTCGTGTAAGTCATTACCAACACCCTTACCATAGTCTTGGTTTCCTCTGGCAACATTAACATTGCTTTGATGTTCGAGTTCATTCTCATCAAGATCCAAGGCATTGACTGTCATGTTCAATAATGATTTTCCAGACTTTCTTCTGGTTAATCTACCTGGGAATGGACCTGATTTGGGGAAGTATTGTTTGATGTTTTCCTTGACTTCGTCATCACTGCCGGTAAAATCATCTGGGTGGGTACTGTTGTGTAAGAACACAGAAGAGCCCTTGCTTGGAGTTCTTGGAGTCTTTGGAACTCTACAAGAAACACCGTTGTCATGAATCCATTTGGCAACAACTGCAGTCCATCCACACTGGTGAGAAGCTCCTAAACCACGGCCAGTATCAGCATCGAAATATTCATAGAATGGAACGTAATCTTTAAAGTATTCGTCTTTATTGACCAAATCATTATCACCGTTACAAGCACGATTACCTTCTTCGTCAGGAAGGAACAAGTGCATCAATCTATGTTGAATTTCTTGAGCACATTGAGCCAAGTTTAAGAAATCACCAGATCCCTTGGGACATTCAACCTTCACTTCAGGTCCATAGTACAAATAGAATCTTTGAAGGGCTTCAACCAACAAGAAGTTGACTGGGAACCAAATTGGACCTCTCCAGTTAGAGTTACCACCAAACATTCCCGAATCGGATTCACCTGGCAAGTAACCAACGTGGTATTTCTCTCCATGGACCTCCATCTCGAATGGATGATCTTTGTGATACTTGGATAACGATCTGATACCATATGGAGATAAGAATTCATCTTCGTTCAACATTTTATCTAAAATAGCAAGAAGTCTATCCTTGTTAACCAATGCTAAAAGTAATCTTTCACCAACACCACGAGTTTCCATAGAGGCAATATTTCTATCAGCGAGAGTCTTAGAATTGTTGATGAACCAATCCACTCTCTTCTTGAAACCCGGAAATCTGTCCAAAATCTCTGGTTCTAAAGTCAAAGAAGCATAAAGTGGAATTAATCCAACCAAGGATCTAACTGGTAAGGATTGAGAATTACCCTTATCATATCTAATGGCATCATAGTAGAATTGATCCTTTTCATCCCATAATGAACTTTCAGTTTCGGTGGTTTCACCTTCTTTGGCACCTCTGTAACTCATGGCATCAGAGATTAAGATGAAATGTTCAAAAAATTTGGAAGCAATATTTTCATACACTGGTCTTGTCTTAGCTAATTCAAGAGAAATGTTCAACATTTGCAAACAGAAGAAAGCCATCCAACCGGTAGAATCAGCTTGTTCTAAAGTACCACCGGTTGGTAATTGTTCAGAACGATTGAAGACACCAATGTTATCCAATCCAAGGAATCCACCATCGAAAACATTGTTTCCATCAACATCCTTTCTGTTGACCCACCAAGAGAAGTTCAAAAGCAACTTGTGGAATACTCTTTCCAAAAATTCAACATCTTCAGTTCCATACATCTTTCTCTCGATCTTAAAGATTCTGTAAGCGGCCCATGCATGGACAGGTGGGTTGACATCAGAGAAGTTCCATTCGTAAGCAGGAATTTGACCGTTTGGATGTTGGTACCATTCTCTCAAAAGTAAGTCAATTTGGTTCTTAGCAAAGTAAGGATCAATCATTGCAAATGGAACACAATGGAAAGCGGTATCCCAAGCAGCAAAGAAGGGATACTCCCATTTATCTGGTAATGACAACACATCATTGATGTACAAGTGCTTCCAGTCTTCATTTCTACCATTTGCTCTATTCTGTGGAGGGGCTGGCGTGTTAGGGTCACCTCTGGACCAGTAATTATGAACGAAATGATAGAACTGTTTAGTCCATAATAAACCTGCAAAGGCTTGTCTTTGAACTTGTCTCAATTCGTCACTCATTGGCAAAGGACTAACTTTCCAGTAGAATGCATCGGCTTCATCTTGACGTCTAGCGAATACCTGATCGAATTCATACTCATCGATTTCTTCATCAGACTTGGTGAATTTATATCTAAGAGTAACATAATCACCAGGTTGAACACCTCCATTTTCATCAAAAGAGAACCATGCAGCGGTCTTGGTCCCGAAATTATCTGGGTTGATGACACCTTCCTTGTTGTCGATCACATAGTCGTGAAATGCATCCTTAACGTACTTGTGCTTGTTAGGTTGGTCATATAATCTTTGGGTATTAGTTTCATTTTCTGTGAATAACAATTCAGGCTTCACATCGGCAGATGACTCAGTAGTACCAGGAGCAGGAGCAAATTTGAAGAACTTGGTACCGAACTTCTCATGCTCAAGCTTGATGGTGAAGTCATCTTGCTTAGAGACCTTTGGCTTGGATTTTTGTTCTTCCGAACCCCAGGCCCAGGTGTTTCTCAATACAACATGAGGTAAGATATGTAAAGGTGCCACTTCATTACTTCTGTTGTAGGCAGTGACTCTGAAATAAAGCTCTTCTGGTTCGTCATCTCCCTTGGCCATCTCGAAAACAACATCGAAATACTTGTTGTCCTTAAACATATCGGTATCGGTGATTTCATATTCTTCCTCAAGACGAGATCTTTTGGCATTCTCATCAACCAACTGCTGATAAGGAAATTTGGATTGGGGGTACTTATACAAGTACTTCATGTAAGAGTGAGATGGAGTATTATCGAGGTAATAGTAAAGTTCTTTCACGTCTTCACCATGATTACCTTGGGAATTGGTCAAACCAAACGCCTTCTCCTTCAAGATATCATCTTGACCATTCCACAATGCCATGGAAATACACACCAACTGTCTGTTATCAGAAACACCGGCCAACCCATCTTCACCCCAACGGTAAGTTCTGGACTTGGAATGTTCAAAGGGGAAATCAGACCAAGCGTCACCATCATGGGAATAATCTTCTCTAACGGTGGCCCACTGTCTTTCTCCAAGGTAAGGTCCCCATCTTCTAAACCGATAAACTTGTAACCTCTCCTCCTCTTTAGTGAGTTTTTTAGGCATTCTTGAAAATTGGTATGAAGCCATCTTAGAACAATTCCCACTTATATATATTGTGGAAAGCAATTTTGAAGTGAATGGGATCGATTAAAGCTGTGGTGCTAGGTAGCGCGTGTACCAATTGGCATTATGTGCCGAAGCACCGCGATGGAACAATTTGCGGCAGGATGTATCGCAGACAAGGCGGACATTCGACATTGGCCATCGACCATTGGCTTAAACCAAGCTCACGTTGATGTAGTTGGTATTTTGTGGTGGAGTTGACGCTCTAGGTGATGGTTTTCCATTGATTTTACCCTCGCTTGGAGGTGTTTTCTGGTTGCTTACATCCCTTTAATCAAACAGCCTGTGCTGCATGTATGTTCTCTTGCAGGATTGCTACGCCAACTTGGCAATGTAGCCCGTGGTGTGGAGGGCTTGGGGTATAGGAACAAAATGGCAATGGCTGGAATCTGGGCTATACAGGAGTGCATGTGGTCCGGGAATCAAGAATTGCACAATTAATACAGGAGTAGTGGTCTCGGAGAAAAGTCAAATTATGCACTTCGGAGTGGACTATAGTTAAGTTTGCTAAAAAATATCCTTACTAAGACAAACCAAGGAGACAAAACCAAGGAGCAAACCCCCAAACCCCCAAAAATCCAAATGGGGTACAATTGGACCATTTAGACCATTTGGCCAATTAAACCTTGTGTTCCCTTCAGATACCGAAAGTCCCGTATCTTGCAGTAATTACACTATCCTATGCTATTGTGGCTTGTTGTGTGCGGAACAACTTGGACATTAGGCTGGTTTTTTCCGCTCTTGTGTGGTGTATACAGCGAACATCAAGAATAGCTTTGGTTGACTAAAGTATTTTTTGTGTGGCTAGGCCGTTTGAGCCATATGACTAGCGTCGTGAATAGAATATTTAATTGAGATAAATTATCATCAACCGTGATGTCCCGGAAAGCTTATGCGGTGGCTAGGACCCTGTTGGCCTCGTAATTTCTCCCTTAGATTAAATGTATCTCGCGGGGCTCATACTTCGGGATACGGAGCAATAATCAACTTTTCACCACTTTTCCGAAAGACAAAAGTTTAAGCGGCTTTGTCGGAAACAATATAATTAAATTGACTTTCTAAGATATTACTGATCATTTGCTCCAATTTAACTCTTTTCAGCTTTAGACTATATTATTGGTGATTTCCATTTTTAATGCTATAACCGGAATTTTTATTATTTATAATATGTACCTAGTTCCATACACTTTAAAACTCCTAGTAGGAATTCTCCAGAAGTTACTCCATTTTGTAATTTTTAAACATCTCTTACTATTATCCTATTGACGTTAGGCTGTGTAGAACATCTAGATTTGTGGAAGCAATTCAATACTCTTAATTAACTTTTAACTTTTAACCTTTAACATGTTGGTAACATTTCTTCTCATCTGAACTATTCGGTATTTCCAAATTTGTTTACGGCCGTATCTTTCCAGCAAACACTTTGAGTTATTAATACTTATTGTCTGTTGATTTTGCATTGAATAAATAGCCGAAAATGCATATTTTACGGAAATACGAATTTTTTGCATCAATTTCCAAAATCATAATCATAATCATAATGAAGAACTAGACTCATAGAGTATCAAGAATTCAGAATAATTGAAACTAAATCCTTTTAAGTATTGAAAATCGTGAATAACTTCAAGTTCGGTTGAAAAGTATATTCTTTTTTATCGGTCATTTACACTGGGGATCCTAACAACTCCATTCGAACTTCCTTTTAAGACTGCTACCCTCTATTATACAAGTTCCTCTGGTCCAAAACCATAGATTCCGTGAAGAAGACCAAAATTAGTTGTTTACTAACTAAATCGCTACTAAGTATGATGTCAACCCAAGACAGCGAGTCGTGCTATCAACTTGGACTATATGCAGGTGTTGAACTCTCTGACTGAAAATACACTCAGCGAAGATTACGCTAGTGTGGTGAAGCAGTTAAAGCGCGTTTTACGACCCAATCAATCATTAAAAAGCTTGATTCATATCAACTTACCAGTTAAAGTGTGGATATATTCACTTTCGCTAACTTTGTCTGTTTTCCTTGGCTTATTAGAAGAGGTATAGCTCGTACCTCTCCCAACTTTAACCTCAGTCGGTTCTTCGACCAATCATCACCAATCATTCAAAAGAATGACTACACAAGCAGCATTAGATACGGAGACGAACACTCTGATCACAGGTAACGTTTCAGTGGATCAACCTGGATCCACCCCTGTTGCAATCCCAACAACAGTATCCAAGACCAAGAACAAAAGATTAGAATTGGAATCATTAATTAGAGAGTTTCAGAATAAATTAGGAACTAACTGGGAAAAGTATCACGAAACATTGGCTTTATTCTTAATCGGAAAGTTGTCTCGTAATGAGTTCGTTCAAATCATTAGTCCTTTACTTAGAGATGGTTTGGTGAAATATCATAATAAGTTATTACTTTACAATTTTGCCAATTCCCTTAAAGATGGTCCTCTTGACTTTTCAAATGAGTTTGCTTCATTCTGGAATACGAAAGCTCAGAAAACATCTAAGGTGAAATCCAGTCAATATGAAAAATTTAAACTGAATATTATGGGATTACCTATCAGAGAAAGGAGAAGAATAAAAAACATAACTAGAGATAGTGGCAAAAAGGGTAAATTGAGCTCAGGTATAACATTAACTAGACATACACTTTTACCAAAAATTCCAATGATTCAAGACAAGGAACAACAACAATTGCAAGTTAATAACCTAGTTCAATGGCAACAGGATGTGGTAAATGGTATCAATACACCCATGTCAACCCAAACCTCCGAGTTTCCCGACTATGATAATTTATCTAGGCGTATTTTAATGACCATGAGAGAATATGGATTAACTGGAGGATTGAATGCTCAAGTTATGGAGGTTATTTTGCTTGGGTTAGAATCCCATCTCAAGAATGTTGTGGAAAGTGCTATTGATCTTTCGAAGTACAGAGAAAACAAATACACCAATAACGATTATATTCCATTGGAAAGTAAAGACTCAGAGTCAGCACCCAAGAAACGTACATTTACCCAAATGGATGATAATTCAAAGGATATTACTTTAAACGTGGAAGATATGTACCAAACATTTGAAATGTTTCCTCACTTAATAGAACCATGTGGACCACAATTACGTTTGTCAAATGTGATGTTAGAGAATGATGACTCTATTCCATACAAGTTAGACTACTACTTACCTCCAAGGCACGAGGTCATGCCGATTTCTACCCCCACAATAGCAAGCTCCATAAATGGTTCAAGTAATGAGGTTAACACTTCCACTCTTAATGGAAATTTGGATTCAAAGGTATCAAACGGACCAATAAAACAAGAAGATAATCAGGATAAAGTTGAGAAGACCGACTCTGTGCCAATAAAGATCCAAGCGAGATCAGACTCTCATATTGGTACAACCGATGAACTTAAGTGGGTTCTTCACGACCTTGTGTCTACGATATGAGATCTCCTACTAACATTTAATTTTTACAAGATTTCAACCATGTATTATTACCCTGAACCCATTTGTTAAAGTATAAATATTCATTTCACCTTTCTTTTATAAGGTGAATCAATCGAATTGATAATTTCAAGTGAATTAATCATCTCTTGATTATCTAATTCAATATCATCATTAACGTTACACATGAATAAACATTTGCTGCTTTGGTAAGCATAATGAAAAAATTTCTCTAGAACCGTAGAATTGTTTTTTGTATTAGGGATTGATTTCATAAGCTCCAATTGAAATTGAATACTTTTTGCGGTTACATCACCAATCAATATATCGTTTTGTATGGATTTATTACCATTTTTGCCTTCAATATTAACAATAAAGAAGCTTGCATAGGTTTTATCTCTAGGAATTTGAGAGATACAGTTTGAAAATTCTTCAATATCATCAATAATCATTTCTTGAGATTGAATTTGACTCAAATGAGTAATTCCAGATTGGATCGAAACTTGGCTAACTTCATTCTTGGAATTAAGAAGATCAAAAATTTGATTGTTTTTAACTTTGATAACTTTGAGTTTGAATCTGAAATCCCATTCCAAGTTCAGTTGGTATTTCTGAAGAAGGAAGCGATATGTATTGATGATTGTGGCATTGATCAATTCAAAATCGGGGGTGCCAACATGAATTATAGACACATTGTTACAACCCATGCTATTCTTTATCAAACAAGAATATTCCTCTGTGATAATATCCGGAGAATCATCAGGCCCGAATATCTTGTTAAAATGCATATTAGTAAGGTTGTTTTCTGCAGATTCACATTTTATATAAACTCTTATCTTGCCTTCATGATCCATTATAGAATTTTCCAAAATTCTTCTTTGGTTATGAAATTTTATTTGTTTTTCATTACAAGTCTGGTATATTCCTTCCGTCTTCCTCAAGTTCATTTCCCGTTCTTTTGATTTCATAGTTGCAGACTCAAGTTTTTCGTCTGTGCTGCTTAACGTTTTCAATAATTTTGATTTTATTGCTGGATGATCATTCATTTTTGATTGTAGGTCATTAATTTGAGACTCTAAAGCTCGATTCTCTACTCTTTTTTCTTCCACTTTATTCGAAAGTGTCGAAATTAATTGATTTGTTTGTTGCAAGTCCTTTTCTTTAGCATCAAAGGACTCAGATAAGCGATTTGCCTCTTCTTCTTTTGTGGAGACATAATTATTTAACTCCTTCTTTAGCTTATTCGATTCAGTATTAATAGTTTCCTGGTTGTTGACTTTCATATCTTCCAATTGATTCTGCATGTCTTTGAAGTCACCCGACAACACTTGAAGTTGTTGAATCAACTCATCATCCTGGTACTGATTGGCATTTTGTATTTCTGACTGGAGGTTAAATTTCAACTCATTGTAATCGTCTTCTAATTTAAGTTCTAGTTCTTGTATCTGTAAATCAAGTAATTGCTGCATGTGTACCTTGTCGTTCTCAAGCTTCTCCAACTCTCTATCCAAGTTCCGTTTGTAACTCATAGTCTGAAGATTAGCTTCGTTCATCTTGTTTCGTACCTTGGCCTGTTCACTCAATATGGAGTCGATTTCATCACGTAAGTCTTCGATTTTGCCCGCAAGTTGAATCACTTGTGATTCCAATGTGTGTAAGTCCACAACTGGGGCCACAGGAGTCGACATCACTGACTGAGCTGGTTCATCTAGTTTCGAACTATTGAGTGATCGTTTGAGTCTTTCTCTGATGCCCAAACATGCATTTACATCGATGGTCCTGTTGATGCCTTTGCTCTTGGAGGGCGCCATTGGGATACTTGTTGGCTTGGTGGAAAGTTGTGGAGCCATTAGCGACATGTTCTTAACGTCCAGAGACAATGCTAGTAATGAATGCCTTCTCTTCTCCATGCCAGGCAGATTTATATTGGTGTGGATTTCCGAGAGAGGCCGTTTGCGGCGAACAGGATGGGATGAATCCATTGCTTTATAAAGAATTATGGAGTATGCCGAGGCCAAATGCTCGTCCGGGGCTTTAGGTGAATGTTTTAGTTAGTGGAATGAGTGTGTATTGCAAGTGTTTGTGATTTGCATCAGGTAAACAATCAAAAGTACGATTACATAAGCAAGCTGCAAATTATGTAATAAGTCTATAGGTCTATGAAATGAATGCACTAATTACTAATCTTTTTGTAACGATTCAACAGAAGGGTGTAAAGTGGTGGACTCAGCTTCGGAATCTTCGAATGTTCCGGGAACGTCATCGTGTTGCATGAAAATGAAAATGACGGAAAATAACACTCCTAAACCGGCAACTCCAATACCGAAGTATAAAGCAGCTCTGTAAGACTTGACTAATCTATCGTATTCAGAAAGATGAGGAAAATCTTTAGCAACTTCCAATTCAACTGTGCTGGCCATTCCCAAGAAGAGCGACACAGAATAGTTCACCACTGTTGAGACTAAGGAACCAGCCATGCCTTGATGATGATAAGGTAAGTAGTTAGAGAGAATGATAGCAGCTGCAGGGAAGCTCATATCCATGGCCCAGCAAAGAATGAACATTTGGCCCATTGACATTCGGAAATACGATTCATGAATAGGCATGGTTGAAAGCATGATACAACCACACATGAAGCATACTGATGCAAAAGTAATAATGTATGAGGGCTTTGTCCGATTGATTATTACTGAAACAATTAATGAAGCAATGATTCCCATTACGAAGAATGGAATGTATGTGAGTCCTCCTTCGATTGGGGTGTAATGACGAAGGTTAATGATGATATTCCAGTAGTAATATTGCCAAACACCGAAACTACCCCAACCTAAACTAATGCAAAGTAACACCAAGCCAATCTTGGTGTTGAAGATAGCTTTGGGAAGTAAAGGAGAAGAAACGGTCTTTTCAAGATAGAAGAATCCCACAATCAAAATAATCGATACCACCAATAACACAATCACATAAGGATTAGACCAGCCCACAACCGGGCCTTGATTCCACACAAAATTGAGAAGAATTAATCCACAGATACCGGTACAAGTGCCGATAACATCCATATTATCCCAAGCTTCCTTCCAAGTGTATGTGAAAGCATTCAAATTATTGGGGATGACAAAGATCAGGGCAATTCCCAAAAAAAACGTTACTATTGCCATAAGCCAGAATGCCCATGGCCACCATGCTAATTGTGCAACCACAGCAGCCATTAATGCACCCACTGTAGCACCAGTTGGTCCACTGGCACCCACAAGTCCAAAAGCAAGGTTTTTGCGGGGTCCATTAGGGTAGACGCTACCCAAGATTCCCATTCCACATGGTAATAACAATGCAAATCCTATACCTTGGAATGCCCGGCACACGATGAAGAAAATCACCGAGTTCAGATAAGTAGAAAGACCTGTGATTAAAGACCAAAAAAAACTCCAGAACCACCCCACAATAAATATGTTTTTAAGTCCTAAAAGATCACCTAATCTTCCACTAACGAGAATAAATGTTCCCACGGTAAGAGCAAAAGATCCCATGAACCATACTTTCTTTGAAGTATCCACTTCACCACCTGATTTGGCAAATTCATCAAGCACGATGTTCATGGTACTTAATGACATGGTAATTCCACCCTGACTTAAGAACTGAGCTAAGCAAACGATAAACACCAATAACCCCTCATGGAGGCCGGATTTATACACAGCAGGTCTTGGATCCATTGTGAGGTTTAGAAAGAAAGATTATATTGGTTTCATTGAAGACCTTTAAAACAGGTCCATATCAAGGGTCGATGAGGTTCCGGCGAAACTGATGTTCGGGTGTTTCTCAAACTGGACGGCATCTAAGATAAACCTGAGAATTTCCTTGCTCACTACTGCGGTACGGATGTTTAACCCGATGTTACCTGCGTTTAAGAAACATCCTACCACCGCACCCGTGATGCAATAGTTAGTGAGGATGCCAAAACCATTCACCGAGGATTAGGTAATCAACCTTCAGCAATCAAGCTAGCTACAACCAAACGAGGCTGATCTCAAAAGATAACGAAAAGTTCACTTGAAATTTGAAATAACACGCTTTGCCAAACAATAGGGAATTTACCACTATTATAACGTTTGTGTTGTGTTTCTTACACGTACTGATCGCGGTATGGCAGTATGGGGAAATGGAGGTTTGAAAACGGCCTTTTTACATTGGCGTATTTTGGTTCTACAGATATTCATCATGTCAATACTTTGCAGTTACGCGAAGTTATATTATTAAATCGTGAATGTAATATGCTATGAGGACAAATCCGAGTGGAATAAAATTATCCATAGAAGGTTCAACTATTGTACTTCAAGCTTCTATTGTTTGCACATCGGATGCTATTGATTTGAGTTATTCGTTCAAGAACATTAGGATCAGCTATTATCAGTGGATGCTGGCGGATGGCGGATGGAGGATCGCGGCTATTGATCTAGATCCCAATAGAGTAATAATCATCTGAATATCGGGAGTGATTGGATATACTGATCAGTCAGTGAGATGAAGGATTGGTTGGAAATCTTAGTGTATGGATCGTTTTCTGGCACAAATTCTACCGGAGACAAGCTATTGTGCACCACATGGGTCAAATAATGATTTGAGTATAATTCCCATAGCACTGGTTGGAGATTATCGTAGTAAGTGTCACTAACAAGGATGAATTTGAGGCCGGTGAGTGATTCGAAGTAATGGGCCCGGAAACCTCCCAAAGTGAATGATTTAAGGGTATTTCTGGATGTAGGTATGTCGTTGGCTTGATCTGGAGGATCTTGAGTGAGTTTTCCAGAGATGTTTTTCAAGGAATAAAGGATTCCAAACAAAAGTTTGGAGGTATCGGAATCATTTGATTTGTTGATGGCATCTCCATTGGTGTATTCTCTGCTGTAGATACAATTGCAGTGTCTATCAAAGATAAAGAACGAATGAATCATGATTTGTCAGAACGGTCACACAAGTAAACAACTGAGTAATGGATGTAGCAAGTGACGTAAGCAGTAAGTAAACGTAATAATAAGAAACGTAAGCAAGTGATGGATGTGGAGGCCGGATGTGGAGAGCGGATGAGTAAAAGATCAACACGATAAGCCGCGGATGACGCGATTAGAAAAAGGCTAACTGATTTGAAGATGGTTCTGACTCAGTTTGCTCCCACTACTCAGATCCCCCGTGGCACTGGCGGCAGTAGTGGCGTGCGTTTACCAGATGTAAACGTTGGTGAGATATAATACCACGTGAGCAGAGTGTGGAGGATCCCAGGCTTTGGCTATGGCCATTGCCAGGACTGTGGTGGGAGTGTGGAGTGTGTGGAGAGAAAACTCCACGGGGGCCAGCATCGAGTTAGTGATGTCAAATCAAGCCCCTCAGTTCCACCTCAGTTCCATCTCAGCCATACTTGGCAGCCATATAGCCATAGTTCTATAGTTCTCTACAATATCGTTCTCTGGAATTCTATAGTTGTCTGGAATTCTCTAGATTGTTCTACCATCGAACTTTCGGAACATCACTTCCGCCAGAATGCACTAATCACCTCCAATCCGCCCAATTTAACCTGCCCAACCGATGCAGGTAACTCAGAAACTACAGAAACCAGAGAAAAAACCTCTTCCAGGGAAATGAAACGCCGGTGTATGCAGGCAACCCAAAATGTGAGTCAGGTTAGCGCCACTCTTGTTTAGCCATAGTATCACCCACGTGAGATTACATTATGAATCATCCCCATGTGCGTGACTCGGACTCCACCACTGCTTGGTGTGTAAGCGTGGCCACACACCTTTTAAGCCGCACTTAGCTATTCCTGCACACAAGGGGGCCACGCTCCACAGTGCGCATCTGGGGATTACTCACATAACTACCAATGCAAATATATATAGAGCCATTTCCAGATCATTTTACAACCATTAAATACCACTTCTATCAACAATAGATTTCCATTACTGAAAGTAACTTGGATATCTTTACTTTTTTACACTACTACATACTACTTGACACTACATTAAAGCTTGGATCATCCCAACTTACTGGTAGTAATATTTGCAAACATCCCACGTTTTCACACCCTTTATCAATTTATAACAAATCCTCCACAACACTTCGGACTTTCACCATGAGTATCGAATACAGTGACGACATCTTCGAGTTCAACGACGACGTGACGTCGGTACCTACCTCGCCTTCATTGGACCCTTTATCTCCTGGATCCCCATATGAAGACTATGGCTACAACTATGGCTACAACTATGGCTACAACTACGGTTACAGTGCTCCGGAAATGATTCAAGAATCCGACGCCAGTCCATTCCTTTACGAATGTTGTGTATGCAAGCAAACCCACACCAGCCCTTGTGAACACAGTGAAGAAGAAATGAAGTTGAATAACCAATGGATCATGTCAAACTACAGAAAATGGCAAACATCGGTTGTCAGCATATAATCTGACACAACTTACAACTTTACAATTTCTTGGGGTTCTTGGGATGCCGGAAGGTTATGGCACAGGACAGTTTGCATTTGAGTTTACTTTTACTTTAAAGTTAACTATGAGTATATGATAATTAATACATAATAGACCAATTTGATAATTGTAGCGCTGCGAAACGGACTTCCTCAGTCCATGCCACCACAATGATTCAAACTTTGAAAACTTTACAAACGTTGCAGCAGCAACTGATGGTTGTCAGTTACTTGTCAGTTACTTGTCAGTTACTGACAGTCACTGACAGTCTAGATCTCTAGATCAAGTCGATGTTTTCCTAGTACTGCATCTCTGCACCATGTTTCTCGCTAAGGTTTAATAGTTGGCAACTTTGCATAAGCCTATGCTATTTTAAGGTTAAGGAGAATTCCTCATGTGCTGTCATCAACCTTACATGGAGCATTGCCCCCATGCCCCATGCCCCATGCCTCAAGATTTACTGCGACTCATACTCATAGTCAGGTAAGTTTACCTACGACTAAGCAATATCCCAACAACTTACGGATCGGCGTAAATTGATCCGTTTGTTCCCCCACTAGCCTAGAATTACGGTACGGTTAGGGCAATAGCATTTTTTGCTCGCACCAAACCGCTGACGTAGATCTCCTGTAGGGACTGCACATACATGAAGATCATGTCTCAGCTTGGGGAAAACTTTTCACTACGTGGGGTGAGCTGGTGGCCCCAGCTACCACCAAGGTTGCCACCTAGAAAGTTCCAGATACATGGAGTGATTCTTGCATAGTATTTGGGTTTGGGTTATTTGGGTTATTGGGTTATTTGGGTTATTGGGTTATTTGGGTAACCGGAGTCGGTTACCAGAGTCGGATTCGTCAATGGTGAAATATTTGCATTGGCACCCAACAATTATATTATTGAAAACAACCATTTTAATAGCTCATACTTCATATTAAGCTACTATCCGAATTTAGGAAGTATACTTTTCCGGAGTAGCAAATTGATCGGATATGATCCTCATGATATACTCCGATTCGGATTTAAAAGTGACTTTTCAGGTCACATGCACAGGCACGTGATACAATTACCTACAATTACCTACAATTATGATGTCACCTCCAACCTAATAACATCCATCCCCACTTATCGTCTATCAGAAGAAATGTGTCATTTAGTAGGAGCTTCTGCTTCTGTATCTCATCATCATCATCTTCTTCTTTTTAAATTCCTAAACAAAAGTGCTTAAATTGTATTTGTCAGATTAATCACTTTAGTAAAGTGGGTAAATTAAGATCAAGTTACTGTTAACGTTAATGACTATTACCTGGCGCTTACCTGGATTGTCTCTACAATATTCCCTTCTAATATATATTGCTATGAGAGGTTACTTAATCCTTCTTTTCCAAGTCAATGAACTTACCACCAGAAGCAAATCTTGGGTGTCTTGGGTCGTTGATGAACTCGTCAGAGTTTTGGGAGGCAATAGATGCCTTGTAGATCAAGTAGTAGGTGATAACGGCTAAAAGTTAGTAATTGCAGAGGGGAAGACTTCGAGTTGTTTAACATTGGTTGACTGTTTGTAATAGGAGATGAGAGTTGATAATATGTGTTGAATGGTGTGGGTTATGGGATAGCTTCAATTGATCATTTGAATGTATATTCTTTTTTTTTTCGGTCGATTGGGATCTGGAAGGGCCCCATCAAAATCCTTGGACAATTCCAATCCTATCGTATGCTCTATTGATTGGTGATTCTTGTAATTGAGTACTATCACCCTATGGCCAGTTTTTCAATGTTATTCTTCAAACACTTGTTCGGCACTATGCTGTACTGTAAAGACCACTGCCGGGCCTTGGTTTTGCGTTGTTCATAGTCAAACTTTTCAACCACCTTGATTTCTCACGTAATTGTCGGGTATTTGGCGAAGGAAAGCCATCAATGTGTTATTTCACTCTATTCGAATAGTTCCAGCTTTACGTACCACCAGCGGCGTATGGCCACAATGGCTTGGCAACAGGAGTTGGGAATCTGACAGCCATCTTGATAAGTATATGTTGAAAGAGAGTAACAATTCTCACTTTTTTTACACTGTCGGGAATGATTGGAGGTGCCTCATTGGTTGAGAGATATGGTAAACACACGACCACGGTGTTTATAGAGGACAACAAGTGCAAAGTTAATGTATTTCAGATTCTTTGGTATTGGCAGGCATAGGTTGTAGACAAGCTGTTATCAATATCAACAATTGATGATGGCCAGGTGATCTTAAGGATAACTGAAGATTTTTTATTTGAGATATTTAGTGCTCACTAAGGTTTAGATCTCTATATAGATGCGACTAATGATGTAACATTATTCCAGAAAGGATTATGGTAGTTTGGAATTGGTGATTTCATAGATCCTAATTTCCGGAGTACCCTTTTGAAACCAACACAAGGAGTCCAAATCTCCCGGAATAAGGCACTTTTCTCGTATTTTCCACTGATCAAATCTATTAGTGAGGGCCACATGCCAATTTTCAATGGTAGTTTCATTACGAATAGTAGCTGCTATAAGTGCCATAGTAGTTCCAGTAGTGAAAAAGTCATCGATGGTGGATGCCAAAATATCCAATATCGAAGAGTCGTATGTCACATCTGCAGCAACCAAAATATCCACATTAGCAGGTGGAGGTTGAATAAAGTCTTCAGTGCCTGAATTTGTGGTTCCCCAAAGTAATTGCTGGCATCGTATTTTCGTTGAGGTTTCATCGGATTCAACAGAGTTGACATGAAGCGTCTCACTGAGATTATCCATTAATGTTGCTGATCCATCAGTAATAATCAACTCTTTTAATTGTTTTTGTCTCAATGCTAGACTTAAAAGTCCCGTACCACCACCAAGTTCCAAGATTGTCTTACCTTTCCAGTCGACGGCTTCTGTATTGAGATAATTCGACATGTATAATGCAGCCTCCCATGTTCTGAGTCCTGTGGTGTTTGCTCCGGATATCAATCTTGGAGTTTCAAAGATATTCACCGTATTGTGATTATTTTCAGTTGGATCAATATCATCATTTTGATCATAATGATCAAAACCTCCAACATAGTAACTCACCTTATCTTTCTCCAAAACATCGAGTTCTTTTGCTGATAGAAGCTCTCCACAATAAAGCACATATAATGACTCGTATACTTCTTCACCAAGCTTCTCTATTTCAGCTATGAATGCTCTTAAAAATGATTTCACGTAGTATGGGTTGTATTGAACAATGTCACTTTTAGTCAAGTAATTCATAATTCTTTCTTGGATGTCATAAGCAACAATTGGCTTACAGTCGAGAGAAAATATCTCTCGTATAGCAACACGTTGTTCGAGCCATATCACTAACTTTGTATAACTAACTACTTTCATTTATATATTTCAATACCCATCTTCATAGCAACTATAGAGAACCGACTGTATGCAGGAGATACACGATATAGCTAGAGATACATGATATAGCTAGAGATCTTGAGCTGGCCAGCAGCCTATGCAATAGTACCCAAGACTCTGATTCTTTTGATTCCACCATCAGGGATCATGGTCACCAAGACATGAGAGTAAGTAGCGGAGCTTGAGACTTCATAGAAGTGTTCCTTATCTGGACCAGTTTTGGAGTCTCCTACCAATTCTTGCCAAGAGGAAGAGTCATGACTAGGGATAGTCAGTTCGTCTACAACCTTGATGGCTTTGATATTGACCTTTTGGGGGAAGTTTCCTCTGAAATGTGCTGTGTCAACTACAACTTGTTTAATATTTGAAGTTGCACCCAATCTAATAACCACCCAATCAACATGACCAGGTTGTCTAGATCTGGTGGTTTCCCATCCATCAGACATATCATGGCCTCTTCCTGGAAGTAACAAGTTATCTGCGGATCCAAAATGTTGATCAGAAACTTTGATGGCCACTCCACCATTGTTAACAGAAGCCAAGTCTAATACAGTGTCCTTATTTTGAGGGTGGATTGGTATAACAGACCCATAAAGTCTGAAACGGGCAATACCTCCATCGGGATACATTCTTAATCTGGCGTGAGTATAATTCTTTTCAGTAAGATCATCTCTAACGAAGAAATGACGTTGAGATGGTCCACATTCCACCTTAGAAAGCACAGGCTCCCAATCAGATTCCTCAGCAGTGGAAATATCATCACCATCCAACTTTTGGATCGCCTCCACCGAAATGAAGGGGGCATGATTACCATTGAAAAATGCAGTATCCACTTCAGCACCAATCAAACGAGCTGATGAGACTCCAAGTTTGAAAGTCACCCAATCTGCTTCTTCAACATTGTGTCTTCTAGTCTCCCAACCATCATACCATGCACCAGCATGAGTAAATCTGGTAGCATCTCTAATGGCTGGTTTTGGCTTGATCAAGTTTTCAGCTGCAGCAAACCATTCATCACTGGTTTGTAAGACTTTACCACCCACTTTTTCACCAATAACATCAGTGTAGTTGTAGACGATTTGAGAAAGGAATTGTTGTTCAGAAAGGACTTTGACCATGGTTACTTAAGAATAGTAGGGAATCAAGTTGGTTATAAAACCTGTTCGGTGATCTCCGTTAGGGTGATAAGGGTCATGTGATAAGATACCACATTATCAATTCCGTGCGGAATCAAAGTAAATGAAGAAGGTAAAAGACGACATTGAAGTGAATAACGACATTAAGGTAAATGATGACGTTGAAGTGAATAACGACATTAAAGTAAATGACGACAAAAGTGAAAGACGACATTCAGGTAAATAACGACCTTCAGGTAAATGACGACATTCAGGTAAATGACGACATTAAGATATTATCTGATGACTTTGAATTGGGCGATTGGGCGCATCGCCTTAGGCATCTCAACCTAGCTAAAGTAGTAACTGTGACTACAGACTTACATTTGTTCAAAAAGTAACTATCAGATAACTTGAATCCTCACTATTGACAAATCTATTTGAATTGTCACTATAAAAAACCTATACCCATGATTTTTTAAAGAGTAAAAGGTCTTCAATACTCAGTGTAGGTTAGTCTAATTAATGCTCTATTGTTTCCATTTATCTTAGTATGCTAATTACAGAGTTGTGCAATTTCCTGTATTTAACCGAGAGGAAATTTTAGGAGAAGTTTTAGGAGAAATTTTATCAGAGGGCTAACTGAGCATCTCCATGAATTACTAAATCTAGTTATGTTTAAACAGGGGAAGCGGCTAAATCGGCTGGTCCTTCTTTTCTCCACCAAAACCCCTTCAGTTTACCTATAGTTCCCAAAATAATATATTTAGGCTTTAGTAATCGTTCATCCGCCCCTCGTTCCATAATAAAACGCGCTACTCGACACAATTGTAAAATTCAAACTATGGGCTTAGATGTTCCAAATTTAGAAGCTCACTGCCCCTATTTCGTGACATCAAACGAACGAAGCCTTCTTACCCCATCATGCTAAATATTGAAGATTCAATGAAATTCCATAGTTGGATAAACTTGTAGAAGTTCCAGTTCAGCGAAAAGCCCAAAGCCGTTATTGAATTACAGAATAGCTTTATCAGTTGAATCTGTGACAGATTTTTACGACTACCAAGAAATTTCCACCTCGAAAAATCCCACATTTAGACCAGTGCGTCAAATCTAACTCAATAAAAATATAACCGATGCAACTTTACGAGCAGATGAGGACATAATGTAAGAAATTACCATCATTTCATGCGGCATATGCATAACCATATGTAAGTAATCTAATGTATCCACAGATACACAGGGATGGAATACCATAACCAAAGTCATTCCAGGCTCCGGAGATACGGGAAAGCGGTGGAATCGCTGGAATCGCTGGAATCGTTGATATCGCCGAAATCGCCATGGCTCTAGATCATTGCACGTGGACCATCCACGTTCAGCCGTTGTGATGTCAAGAAAGTACTTGACGTTAGGGCTCAATAGTTTCAGGTTAGAGACTGGACACATGGTCAGTCGATAATAAAATTACCTCAACTCCGGTTACGCCGAATACAAAACTACCAGTATACTGGATCGTTCTTTAGGATTAAAAACCCTCAACAAGGTTTCTGGAGATGTGGCTCATGAAGTTAAGTGTGACGGCCACAAGAAGTACAAAACCGGGCGTAGAGGATTGAAGTAAGTCATTCGTATACACGCCTCGATGTGTAAACTCATGAGGATAAGGATGATTTGGTTAGGAGTTCTTTCTTATTGAATAGTTTTATTGGTTCAAATTAGGTAAATCTATAAATTAAAACCGTCGCATGGTAATTAAATCAATTTTGGTCCGTATTTCAGTGTCAAACTTGAAGGCCGCGTGGCTATTTTTAGGGTAATTTAGCCCGTCTGTCCATTTCAACAATTAATGTATATTCGGGTTAATTCACGATGAAGAAAGGGGTGAATTAGGCCCATGGAGATGTTCCATAAATACCTGTCAAATTTCTCGATATTTGAAGTATTCCATCACCAACAATCATCTAGCATTCAAATGTTCAAAGTTTCAAAATTACACAGTATAATCGCCACTTCGATTATTATACTCATTGGTCTTGGTACTTTCGTTCACCTTACTCAAGGTGCTCAATTCAACTTATCAGAGAAACTCACCTTCGCTAAGCGTGAGGTTGATGGTGATTTCGAGTTCAGAATATATTCCAACAATGTTAGGTACGCTGGTGCCAGAAAAAGAATTGAAGGAGAAAAGCCATGGTCTGATAGAAGAACTGGTGTAGTTGATGCCATTAAATCCAGAGCTTCTGATTACCCAATTCTTGTTGGATTACAAGAATGTTTGTACAACCAATTGACCGATGTTCTTGCAGGCTTGAACGAAGGAAATGACGAAAAATGGACTCATTACGGAATCGGTAGAGATGATGGTGTGAAATCTGGTGAATTTTCTCCAATTCTTTACAAGGAAAATGAATGGAGACTACTTAATAGTACCACCAAATGGTTGAGTTCCACTCCGGACAAGCCTAGTACTTACCCTGGTGCTGCTACTAAAAGAATTGTCACCTTGACTACTTTCGAACATATCAAGTCAGGAAAGACTATCAATTACTTCAATACCCATTTTGACCAAAAGTCCGCAGATGCTCGTAAGTTTAGTGCGGAAGAAGTTCTCACTTACATTAATGAGGTTCCAAATCAATATCCTACCTTCTTGAGTGGAGACTTCAATTCGCTCAGTAGTGATATCTGCTACCAAACCTTGAGTGCTTCCTTAGTCGATACCAGCTCTGTTGCATATAATCTCTATAGCACGGAATTGCAGACATACAGTGGTTTCAATCCTCTGCAACATGAAGATGACATTGATTTCATTTGGGCTCCTCACGGGTCCAACCAAGAAAACGACAAGGTCCGTGTGATTGGATATGAAGTACTTGACAACATGTACCACGATTACCATTTCAGTGATCACCGTCCTATCACCGCCCACTTTAAATTATGGAATTAAGGCTCCACCAGTGAGCATATAAGGAAGGTTTGAAGATTTTAAAGTATTTTGGGAATTTCGGAGATTTCGGAGGTTTGGGAGGTTTTGCGGTTTTGAGGTTTTGAAGATTTTAGGATTTTAGGATTTTAAGCTTTTAGGCTTTTAATCAAGTTCAAAAGTCCAATAGTTGAGGTTGATTGATGATTCAGATAATCATGTATTAGGAGAAGCTTGAAGAAAGGTGGACTAGCTTGAAGAAAGACATGATCGGAGGCTCTTCAGCCAACAGGCCAT
Organism: Suhomyces chickasaworum; assembly: GCA_030568495.1. Classification (NCBI taxonomy): domain Eukaryota; kingdom Fungi; phylum Ascomycota; class Pichiomycetes; order Serinales; family Debaryomycetaceae; genus Suhomyces; species Suhomyces chickasaworum. Next base: position 61,003 of record JAJMGF010000024.1, on the reverse strand, counting down.
AGTTCATCGGCACATGAAGCTTTCAGTACTTCAGCACTTGATGATCGGGCTAACGATAACAATAGAATTTATATCAGTTATCCGTTTATAGGAAAATTCATAGGAAAAAGTTTATTAAATGTAACATTATCATGGGAAATTAGTAAATTAGTTGATATGCGCTATTTAATGACATTGTAAGGCCCAAGAAGCCACAAGTTTCTACTTCAACTGACTCAATTGGGTCAAATACGCGAAGCGTAGACTGTAAAGTTCATCTGGTGGGTGGACTGAAAGATTTTCGATACAAACTATTGTTCAATGAGAATATGTGATCCTTCTGCATGACGAATATTCATAAAGTTAATCGCAGACATTCATCAATTACCGCTAAGAATGTGCTTTTAGCCAAGGTGAAAGTAAATGAGTCCGATCCTTTTGATGGTATTTGGTTGTAGTAGGACTGAGGAAAACCATCACACTCACCATTTCAATTAACCATCGATCATCTATATCTCTGTCAATCTGGAAGTGGGTTGATAAGGCAAGTGAGGAATGGTGGGATGTGAACTATTCTCGAGAGTATACTAAGGGTTTGGTACCCGATCTTCGGTATTCAAATGATTTTCGATGGCAGAGCATTGTTCACTATTTCATCGAATCATTTACCACGAAAGGTATTCGATCGAGATGTGGCTCAAAAAGCACAAAAGCACATCAAACAATATCCACATAACCGTTCACTGATCTGTAAGAGTATTGCAGTATGGGATAAAAGTCGGATTTTTGCTCGAAGTCAAGAATGTCATTTTCATCCAAAGTTACTGGTGATGGTTCTACCAATTGTATCTCAACAGAAAGTCTAAAATCCATAGATCAAGTCCAAATAATTAATTTGCAGCTGAAAGTTGATGAAAAAGTTCATGTAACCACCGATAATCCATCACCACCAGATAAATACTACGAGAGTAATGCCGGTGATGGTACAGTGTTCACCGACCACCATCTTCAAGGTATAAAGTTGTATCTTACCGTTTTTTCCTGTATTCTCAACCTATTCTTGACGGTGTTAGATACCACTATTTCTACCACTATTTTCAGTACTGTGGGAAACAAATTCAACGGATTCAATAGGATAGATTGGCTTACATCGGGTTTCTTATTACCGATTTGTATTCTCTGTCCTACCTGGAGTAAGTTATCTATAGTATGTGGAAGAAAACTCATTTTATTGATTGGAATTGTGGTGTTTGAAGCAGGTTCTTTGGTGGCTGGTTTATCATCAAGTATGAATATGCTTATTGGGGGGAAGAGTGATACAGGGTATCGGAGCTGGGGGCATTCAGGCAATTACCGTAGTGGTGTTATCCGAAACTGTTCCAATTTCCATGAGAGGTATATCTCTTAGTATGGTAGCGATTGCGTATACATTAGCTGCAGTTTTCGGTCCATTTATAGGTGGTGGTTTAACTACTCATGCAAGTTGGAGAGGGTGTTTTTATATAAACCTTCCAGCTGGAGGTATTGGTTTCATTTTGCTTCTTTGTTGTTATAAACCTCCAAAGCCAAAGATCAACATCAAACAGAGTCTTTTGCAAATTGATTATACAAGTAGTGCTCTACTTATTATGGGGTTGGTTTTCTTCCTAGTTGGAATATCCCTAGGTAATAATCCTCAACCATGGAAATCTGCTCCAGTTATTGTTTGTATTATTTTGGGAATTGTGTCACTTATTGCATTCTTCATTTACAATTTTAAAATTTCAAAACATCCGTTGATTGCCCACTTTTTGATTACCACTCCCCAAATTCTCTTTGCATCCTTGTCGACATTTTTCAACTATTCATTCTTTTTAGGTAATATGACTTATATCACAGTCTATTTTCAAGTGGTTTTCAATCATTCAGCTTTCCAATCTGGTATTGATTTGCTTCCCATGATTGTTACTGGAACTATTTCCGCAGTTATCAATGGATTGTTAATGAAAAAGACTTGATATGTTAAACCTTATTTCATTTTTTCTGGAATAACTGGTGTCATTGGGTGTGGTTTATTACTTCTTCTTGAAGTTAACACTTCCGTAGGTAAGCGGATTGGATTTTTGATAATTAATGGAATTTCTTCTGGATTTCAAATCCAAAGCTCTCTCTTTTCATGTCAAATGAAGGCACCTAAAGATTCAGATGGGGCTTTTATTGCAGCCACCACTTGGGTCACATTTATGAGATTCTTGGGCGGTGCTGTTGGTGTGATCTTGTCAACTATTGTGTTTCATGTCACAAGTGAATCAAAAGTCAAGGCAATTTTGATTGCTATACCAACTCAATCCGCAGTGAACTTGGGGATCTCAAACCTCAAAGCCTTCTTGGTAAACCAGAATTATTGAACAAATTGCCTAAAGAACTTAGAAGTGAAATCATTAATCAAATCATGTTTGCAATTAGAAGACTGTTCTTATTTGCCTTGGTCTGTTCCGTCTTGTCTTTGGTATTCTGCCTTTTCGCAACAAATCAAAGAATACCTGGTGAAGAGGAAGTTGTGATTACAAGAAGGGGTACCAGACGTATAGACTCACCAACCACTAAATTAAAGTTCATTTCTTCCCATGAATTTGATTTCATTCACAAATTTTTGCTAATTGTAACCTATGTACGGCCATGTACGGCCATATACCTAACTTGGAATGGGTGGGGGAAATAACCCAAAGCGAAGAAATCATGAACACCTTTGAAAAATTGAATTCAATTAGTAATACTATTGATGACCCCACCTTTCGGCAATGTAAATCGTCTTTATTGTTGGTGATATCTCCTAACTAAACCTGCATATGAATCACAGGATATATGGCTACAAGGTTAAGGGTTTTACATAATTGCCAAGTAATGCAGCTTATCTTGCTAAAGCTAACAAACAATCTTCTAAGAACTGGTATCCCCTTACAAGGCTTGGCTAAAACTGTATTGTATTAAGACACCGACGCTTTTAAAAAGCATAAACTCCACTATCCGGCATTTGCCCTAATTAGGCATAATTATGCACATCAATAATATGCCACTTGTGGAATGGTGGGGTTGCCTGTGTTTGCCATGTGAACCTTAAACTTCATATATCAATCTGGTAAACGTCAGTTAATGTGATGTATCAATGCCGTGATGTCACTCTCTACACAATCTAGTTCAGAATTCTATTTCCAGTCTGTGGTACACCCTGGAGCGGTACACATTGGAGCGGTACACCCTGGAGCGGTACACCCTGGAGTAGTATCGACATTTGGTTCCAACCAATTCAAAACCCCAGCAGATGATTGCCAAAAGCAACTGAACGAACATATAGAGTATTACAGTGAAAAATACTATGAAAGTAATGCTGGTGATGGCACTTGGGCCACCGACCATTATCTCAGCGGGTTCCTGTTGTATTTCACACTTGCTTCATGTCTCTTGAATCTCTTCCTTACAGTGTTGGATCTGACCATCTCAATCACCATTTTCACCACAGTGGGGAATAAGTTCAACGGTTTTAACAAAATTGAATGGTTGACCTCGGGGTTTTTGTTACCCATGTGTGTTTTATGTCCAACCTATGGAAAGTTGTCTGTGGCTTTTGGACGGAAATTCACTTTAGTAGGTGGAATTCTCGTTTTCGAGTTGGGTTCTTTGATATGTGCATTATCCAACAGTATGAACATGTTAATTGGGGGTAGAGTGGTACAGGGAACGGGTGCGGGATGTATTCAAGCCATCACTGGTATTATTATCACAGAATCGGTACCAATATCAATGAGAAGCTTTTCCCTTAGTTTAATGGCCTTCTCATACTCACTTGCAAGTGTATTGGGTCCATTCATTGGTGGAGCTTTTACTTCGCATGTCAGCTGGAGATGGTGTTTCTATATTAATCTTCCATTTGGAGGAGTAGCGTTGATATTGTTGATTATGAGCTATCATCCCCCCAAACCTACAGGGAAATTAACCGATAATCTTAAGAGCATTGACTACCTTGGCAGTTTACTACTTGTACTAGGATTGATTCTTCCTTTGCTAGGCTTAACATTTGGAAATAATCCCTATCCATGGATGTCCCCCGCTGTACTTACTTGTCTTTTTCTAGGAAGTTTCTGCTTCATTTCATTCATGATGTACAATTTCATTGTTTCAAAAAATCCTTTATTAGCGGGGTTCCTTTTCACTACACCTCAAATATTGTTTTCATCGTTATCAGCATTTTTCAACTATGCATTTTTCTTGGGAAATATGACGTATCTTGCCATTTATTTCCAAGTGATCTTTAATCACTCTGCTTTTCAATCTGGTATTGATTTATTACCTTTAATTGTCGCTGCAGCCCTTTCAGCTATTGTCAATGGAGGTTTGATTAAAGTTACCAGAGTTGTGAAACCTTATTATATTTTTTCTGGAGTCATGGGAGTACTTGGTTGCGGTTTATTACTACTTTTTGATCGAGAAACAAAGTTGGGCGCTCGGATTGGAATCTTTATCGTTCTAGGTATTTCCGTTGGATTTCAAATTCAGTCAACTTTACTTTCGTGCCAATTGAGAGCACCAAGGGACTTGACTGGTTCCCTCATAGCCGTTACAACTTGGGCTAGTTTCATGCGATTCTTAGGAGGTGCGGTTGGAGTAATCTTATCAACAATAATTTTCCAGTCAGCATGCATGGATCCAATCACAAACATTTTTATAAATGCCCCATTTTCGGTCCAGGTCCAATTGGATGGCGTTGATCCAAAAAAGATCTTGAGTTCTCCCGAATTGATTCGTCAGTTTCCGCAGGATATTCAAGATCTGATCCTTGACGAGTTGATGTCCGCAATTAGAAAACTGTTCATCTTTGGTGTTTGTTGTGCAGCCATGGCACTAATATGCTGTGTATTTGCTACAAACCGAAGGATTCCCAAAAATGCTGATATTTTAATGGAACGTAGATGATTTTCACTAATGTTATAACCTCCCTAACTTACAGAATATTACTGCGATAAAATTTTTTAACGAAATTATAATGACTTACTACCACCTATCAATATATGAATAGAAATACCCTAGCCAATTATGTAATTAAACCTATAAGCATATTTGAGAAACGATATATTTGATTCAAGTTACACAATCTCAACCGGTTTCGCATTAGCTTCCCAAATAGGCAGTCTAGATTTTTCCACCTCACTGAAGGCAAAAATTCCAACTTCACAATTAGAACTACTACTCATGATGAATATAGGAATAAGTAAACGATCAATAAGATCGTTGCTTAGACATAGAAGCCATCGGGTTCCAATTTCAATACCAATTAAGCAGTTTCATTCATCAAATCTACTTAAACAAAGTCAACGTCACGATGATAATGATTTAGTGAATAAAGAAATAAAGAAATTGAAAGACTTGAAAGATAATTACAATAAGGCTGGATTTTTCGAAAAGCTTAAGTTGAAGCCACAACTTCTTGAACAGGAACTCAAGATCACTGAAGCTCAATCAAATAAGGCTATTGACGATAATATTAAGACTCCAACCATACAAGTGAATGATACTTTGGATGCCGACAGTATCAAAAGATATCAGGTTGTATACAAGTTTATGTTCAATTCTTTCTTGGATCAATGTAAGATCTATGCTACCAACCCTAGAGCTGTTACCAATGTCAACCCTGATATCCTTATAGAAGAAATAATTGATTTATTCAAGAAAGTTCATCCAGATATTGCCACTATCGAAAAGGCCGAGATTCTATTCTACTTCCACATTTATTACTCCTTAGCTAATAATATCGTGTTCTTGGATGAACTTAAATTTGATGATCAAGTTGTGAGCAAGCTTTTGACTCAATATGTCAATATGAACCCAACCAATGAGAGAGAACAATCAGTACAAGAAATTTCCTCCGAAGTTAAAGTTTCTATTGAAGTAGTTCAAGGATGGTTCGAAGTCTTTGATGTTTTATCATCGGTTCCTTTTAAAGAAGGAAATGAAAGAATGACTTGTCCATTATGTCCATATGAATATTCTCGTTATGAAGGAATGGTTAATGATTTTGAAAGTTTGAAGAAGAAGTTTAAATATGATGAAGCCTTCAAGCCCTTCAACTTCAGCACAAACGATAGTAAAACTAATTCCAAAAGCACAAACGATACCAACAATAAGAATTCAGAAGGTAAAAAAGATCCAATTAAGCCTAAACAAGTTGACTTCGAAATTAACCTTAACAGCTCCCCAATGAGATACTTCCAAGTTGGTGCCATTGTTGGTCTTTTATTCTATATCTTTTACAACATGTCTTCTGACCCAAAGAATGAAATTTCATTCCAGGAGTTCACATCCAAGTTTTTGAGCAAGAATCTTGTTTCTAGAATTGTTGTTGTGAACAATAGAACCGCATTGATTGAATTGAACGAAAATGGAAAGGTTCAAATTGGCCATGGGGATAATCAACCTCAATACTACTTCAATATTGGTTCTGTTGAAACATTTGAGAGAAGTTTAAAGGAAGCACAAGAAGAATTTAATGTGAGTGATGCACTCAGAGTACCAGTGATTTACTCCTCTCAAGGAAGTACTGGTAAGCTTTTAGCAAATTTCTTACCAACTGTCTTGTTCTTAGGTGCAATTTTCTACATGACTAAGAAGGCCGGTAGTATGGGTGGTATGGGTGGACCATTAGGCTTTGGAAAATCTACAGCCAAGAAATTTAACCAAGAGACCGATGTTAAAATTAGATTCAAGGATGTTGCTGGTATGTCTGAAGCTAAGATGGAAGTCATGGAATTTGTCAAGTTTTTGCAAAACCCAGAAAAGTATGAGAAACTTGGTGCAAAGATTCCAAGAGGTGCAATTTTGTCAGGTCCCCCAGGTACTGGTAAGACTTTGATTGCTAAAGCAACTGCAGGTGAAGCAGGTGTCCCATTTTATTCTGTTTCGGGTTCTGAATTTGTTGAAATGTTTGTTGGTGTTGGTGCATCCAGAGTTCGTGATTTGTTCAAGACTGCTCGTGAAAATGCTCCAAGTATTGTTTTCGTTGATGAAATCGATGCCATTGGTAAACAACGTTCTAAGGGAAATGCTAGTGGTGCTAATGATGAGCGTGAAACTACTTTAAATCAATTACTTGTCGAGATGGATGGATTTGAAAGCTCCGACCATGTTGTTGTATTGGCTGGTACCAACAGGGCAGATATCCTTGATAGGGCCTTGATGAGACCGGGTAGATTTGACAGACATATTTCTATTGACAATCCAGAATTAGAAGGCAGAAAGGAGATTTTCCAAGTTCACTTGAAAAAAATTACCTTGGTCGAGAACATTGATGCCGATTTACCTGGTAGATTAGCAGCTTTAACACCAGGATTCTCCGGTGCTGATATTGCCAATGTGTGTAATGAAGCTGCTTTAATTGGTGCTAGATTTAACGCGGAAGCCGTTACTTTAAGACATTTCGAATTAGCTATTGAAAGAGTTATTGGAGGTGTTGAAAAGAAATCCAAGATTTTGAATGCTGAAGAACAACGTGTGGTTGCTTATCATGAAGCTGGCCATGCTGTTTGTGGCTGGTATCTTAAGCATGCTCATCCATTATTGAAAGTTTCTATCATTCCAAGAGGTCAAGGTGCTTTGGGTTACGCTCAATACTTACCTCCAGATCAATACTTGATGTCAACCTTACAATTGACTGATAGAATGATCATGACCTTGGGTGGTAGAGTTTCTGAGGAATTACACTTTTCCTCTGTCACCAGTGGAGCTCATGACGATTTTAAGAAAGTCACCAGTATTGCTCAATCAATGGTTTTAAGATTTGGAATGTCTAAGAAGGTGGGTATGGTGAACTATGCTGATACTCAATCTTCTGAAAATTTGACCAAGCCATTCAGTGATGAAACCAACAAAATCATCGATGAAGAAATTCTAAGAATTGTAAGAGATTGTCATACGAAGTGTAAGACTCTTTTAAAGGAAAAGGCCAACGAAGTTGAATTGGTTGCTCAAGAGTTATTGAAGAAGGAATTTATCACTAGAGAAGACATGATTAGAATGTTGGGCCCAAGACCTTTCCCCGAAACTAATGACGCTTTTGACAAGTACCTTGCAGGAAAGGATGCTTTCAAGAACGAACAACCTGCTGAAGAGAAGAAGGATAACGAATAAAAAACTATATATATCGTATATATACCTGTAAATACATTAGCATAAGAGTAACCCAAATGTTCAAAACACTCGCGGTAAGCGCACGACACGCACCATCAACAAATGGATACTTCGACCTGGAGTACTAGCCACCACGATACTCATTATGTCAAGGAAGGCCAAAGTAGAATCTTCAGATACAGAGAGATCTCCTAGATCAGCACGGAGAAACCGTACCAATTTTTCAGGATTGGATGTTGATGCTGATGGTGACGATGGAGAATACGATGAAGCTGACAGAAGTAGAGAGCTGGAAGATGAAGGGGATTTAAAGCGTGAAAGCACTCGTGGAACCAAGAGGAAAGCCGAAGATGTGGAACCAGAAGTAGAAGATGATGAAGAAGAAGATGAAGAAGAGGAAGAAGAGGAAGAAGAAGAAGAAGCAGAGGAAGAAGAAGAAGAAGAAGGAGAAAAGAACAAGGTCAAAGTCAAAAAGAATACAGCCATAAAGAAAACTCCCAAAAAGAGAGGAAGGAAAAAGTTGGAAGTCATGTTCTCCGAAGAAGGTGCATTTGATGATGATGGTAATCCTATTCTAGTCGCAGATGACGAAGTGGTACTTGAGAATGAAGATCCAAAGGGTAAGGCTAAAGTTGACAAGGATGGTTACTTAGTAGGAGAAAGGGAGTATAGAAACAAGACCTTTACCGTGATTGGCCTGGGTAGAAAGTTGTTTATGATCTCAACTGACCCTGCCAGATTGGTTGGATTTAGGGACTCATACTTATTGTTTAAAACTCACAGATTATTGTACAAAAAGATTTGTACTGAAGAGGAAAAAGCAGACTTGATAGACCGTGGCTTGATTCCAAATTCATACAAAGGAAGATCAGTAAATTTGGTAACAGCCAGATCTATTTTCAGAGAATTCGGAGCTAAAGTATTAAGAAATGGTAAGAAGGTCACTGATGACTTTTGGGAAGAAAGAGCAATTGAAAATGGCGATGTTGCAGGAACCTACGCAGACCCTCTTGAATTAATGAGATACGGGAACAGAAATGCTATGTTGGCAGAATCTGGAAATAATGGTGGCTCCACTCCAATCACATCAGCTCCATTGATCAGTTATCAATCAGATGTTACCTGGATGTATCAAACAGCACAACAAACTAGAGACTACAATGCTAAATTATTGGCAGGAAGACTTGAATCCTTCAATGGTGTTAAAGATACTTATACCAATTTGAACTTTGTTCCAGCTAGTACTCAACCAACAAAAGCAAGAAGAGCAGTGATACTGTCAAATAAGGGAACGCTTGTCACAAATGATATTAGATTTAGTTATCCTGATCTTACCAGAAGAATAACTGGATTGAAATCGGTTCCAAAGGAAATATTCGCTGACCTTAATGAAGATATCAAGAAAGAAATTATCGCACAGCAAGAATTCGAAAGAAGTATATAAGTTGTTTCTAAACAGCGTTTATTCGTATATGTATTACTAATGAAACTCTCCATCTAATTATGACATGTGCGATAAACAGTCATTTACATATTGTTGTAAGTATTGTCATTGTAGTATTCAAGCGCTGGTTTGCTGGAATTAAAATAAATCGGTCGTTAATGAATTAAATGATGCCTGCTTAATCTTTATTGTTGAATACAACTTCTTCATCACCTGAGTCTAGCTCACTATTTGTGTCTGAAAATCCAGAATCATCCATATCTGGGGATTCTTTGGCCATTTTTTTCTTCTCCATATGAGCTCGAAGCTCAAAGTCAACTTTGGTCTTTCTTCTACCAACATGTACGGTAATATCTCCTTCTTCAACCACTTCAGCGTGTTTTTTGGAATAAGCAACTTCAGCCTTGGCTTCTTTCCCCAGTATTTTATGATTCACCCTAATATGTTTAGCAAGAGTATCATGTCTAGTGAATATTCTGGGACCCACCAGTGGATTCTGCTTGACGCAAACATAACACTTAAAAAGTTTCTTCTTTTTAGAGTGAACTGTTTCCTGGTGTCTAATTAACTCATACTTTCTGGAGAATCTTCTTAGACAAACTTTATGTGGTTCGTCCGGAGATGGTAACTGACATTCATGGATAACATCGGGATCATAATTTGATGATTTTGTTGATTGCTTCAAAGCTGTAGTCTTCTTTATTATCTTGTGAGCTGCGATCTTGGCATCAAGTTTTAGTTTTTTCTTTTCTTTTGCGCTCAAGCCTGCTAAAGATTCGGAACTAAATCTTTCATCATACTCATGGTTCTGTGAAAATATTTCAGAAGGGGTTTGGGAGCTAGAATCATCATCATTTGTAATAGAAGAATTATCTGAATCAGGAGACCTTTCACGAGATTGAAGTTCTTGCCTCTTTTGAGCAACCACTGCACGTCTAGCTTTTCTCGATTCTCTCAAAGTGTTAGCTTTCTCTATTGATGGTCTTGCTTGGGTAATTCTTTTGTAGTTGTATTTTGTATAATCATTGATAAATTTGCCAAAGCATTCATTGAGATCAAATTGAATGATAGACAAAAAATGATATATTGCAGGTTTCCAGGACAAGAGATTATAAATTTCCCAATAATTCAAATTCATGATTATATTGGTTAAGAAGCGAATTGTCTTTGTTGAAATATCCACATCCTTATGATTAGTTGATAGTTTTATAAAAATATCAAAATTTCTTTCAATCAACAAGTGAAGTTTAGATTCAATAGGGTCATCAAAGCTGATAAATTTTTCAAGCTCCTCCATTAAATCAAAATAGGTTTTCTTGAGCGTCAAAATTTCTTGAGTAGATTCAAATTTCGAAGCGTATAGGATTGAAGCAACTTTGAATATATGTTCATTGTATTCTTTGATATCATTGGGAGAGACTGTAGAAAGAACATGTACAGTATCTGCCAGAGGAAAAGGTTCTGCTTCTTTGGAATAGCTTGATGGGTCATTCTCAGTTATTATTGTATTGGAAGAGATGGGTGCAACATTAGCTGCAAAATGCGAAATAGGATATGCTGATGGTGACTGATAGACAGGGACTCGATGAGTTGGAATATGTGAAGAAAGATGAGGTGACTGATGCAGTTGAAGTTGTTTGTGGGATTGTGGATTAGGAATTTGTTGATGGGTAATATGCTGAAGATGCTGATGAGAAAGTTGAGCGTATTGGGGAAGTTGGGGTGTGTGATGTGGAATGTGGGAATGTACCAGAGATTGTGGATGCTGTGGCAGAAGTTGTTGTTGCAGTTGAGGTGTCAAGTGCAGATTAAATTGTGGTAACAGATGCATCGGCATATGAAGAGAAGGCAGAGCCAGTGGCAATACCGAAGGCATGGGTGGAACCAGTGAGCCAACCGGAGTGATACGGTCTGGGTGAGGGTGTACACCTAATTGCAGCGACCGGTGATGCAGTACTGGGCTGTGGTTGGTATACAGATACAAGGAATGTATCGGTGCCCCGTTCATGATGGTAACGGCAAAAAAAATAAAGGGGCAATCAGGAAGTCAGGAAACTAGCACAAGCAAAGGGGTTAAATAAGAAATGAAGCAAGAAGTTTGGTAATACTCAATAGGAGGCGACCGGAAAGGAATTGGGGCCAAATAAGTAGATAATATAGGAAGTTTGCAAAAAATGCCTTATCGGGGAGTAGCAGTTGAAGTTAGCAAATGAAAACGGTTGAGTGATGCAAAAGTTGCCAAAATGGAAAGGGGCAAAACGTATCTGGCAAAACGTAACTGGCAAAATCAAAGTCCACACCTCAAACTTGGGACCGATTAAACTATGCGAAGAGGTGAAAGACAGATGGTTGGATTGTTAGTATTAAATGCTGTAAAAAATCCCACCTGGCCGTTGGTGACTGCAATAAAATTTTGTGACTCGGTATTGGCACGACTTTTACACACGACCTTCCTGATTGGGCATGGTTACCCGGCGTACAGTCGCGGTTTGTGTGACGATTTTGCAACCAAAACTTGGCCGAATAGGAAGGCTTGTGACATGATTGGATGGTTTTGCGGGTTGGAAGGAATTTGAGACGAGGGCGCATGATGTAAATAATAACGGGTTGCAGACTGCAAAAGTCAAAGGAGGGGACGCACCGATCACGGGGAGGAGAATTTGATGTCATTGACAGGAGAAATATCTCCACCCATTGCATGAGACAATTACCTGCAGCATGAGTAGCGAGTTCGTTAATTATCCAACGATCTTAATGTATAATTAAAGGTGTCTTAAAATTTTTGATTCATCATCAGTTCAGGGGCAACATCGGAGAATCTCTTGCAGAAGGAAAACACCACCTTATAACCCAAGAGGACTAGTTAACTACAAATAGATAGAATCTTCAACATATTACCGGATCCCAAGTAGGGATAAACGTCTAGACTAAATTGGAGCAATACACTAGAAAATGAGGCGTGATGCTGTGGGATGGTGAAATTGTGGAGAAAGATGCGAAATAGAATAGAAATAGAATAGAAATAGAATAGAAATAGAATAGAAATAGAATAGAAATAGAATAGAAATAGAATAGAAATAGAATAGAAATAGAATAGAAATAGAAATAGTCCAAATATAAACAGATCAGAGAAGCGAATAGAGAAAAGGAAAGAGTAATTCAAGAAGCATCAATCTGACGGAAAAGATCAGAAATAGCATCCGGTGTGTTTAGCAGAGTGTACATGGTGATTATATTCCCGGTGGCTGAGATGTATTTATAGGGGTTAGTTTAAAGTTGTTTAATAGTTAACCGTCAGTAGTATGATTGAAATATTTAGTTTGAGTTTAATTGAGCTGAAGCTGATTTCTAGACTATTTGGGATTTGTATTGGCTGTAACTGACAGTACTTTGAAAGTTTACAATGTTGAAGGTTGAAGAAATATATCTTGGGGTGGTTGTGATTCTTCACAATCTCAATTCTTAATTTCAATTCTCAAACTCAAATCAAGCTTAAACTCAATGCTTAATGCTTAATATTCAATCTAGTATGGGTCAGTTGAGCTGAATATCTTTATTATCAAAGAACAGATCTTCGATGAGAAATGTGTTGAGCAATCATTCAGAAGGGAAGAGAGGTTTGAAATCAGGAGGAAATCAGGTGTGCAATCAAGATGAGATTTGTGATACTACATGATTTCTTGTGATAACTTGGTCTAATGGGATACAGAAAACTAAGAAGGTTTGTATTATTTTTCCGGTTGAATTCTTGTATAGCACAATACTAATATTAATATTAAACTTTATAACAACACATTAGAAATTAAATGTCATATTAATCGTTGTTTTTTCCAGTGTTTTTTGATATATGACCAGATGGTTGAACATTAACTACCTCTGAGCTTGGACCAGTCCATGGTCCTGCCGATGATATGGACTCAGTTCCACCTGAGGCATTGGATGTGTTCTAGCAGATTCTTCATAAGTTTGCGTAGAACCTTGAGTAGATGGGTGTGACACCTGATGGTCGGGGTTGTTAATGCTATGAATTGATTGTTGGGTCAATTGAAATGATGGTGCTTGAGACATTGCCTGATGATTGCCGTCATTTACTCCAGGTTCTATTCGAAACGTTTGGAACCCCAGCACCTGTTGATTTTGAGAACTATTCTGTGGATCGGGTGATTTATATTCTGACTGGTGCCCTCTTTCCACTTGTAGTTGAGCATTTGGTTGTGAAATATGTGAACCAGGCGTAGTAGAAGACTCTGTATATATTTCTGTTGGTTGTTCATCTCCTTCCACTCCTTCCATTTGATCTGATAAGTCGTTTTCTTGATCTAAACCATCCAAAATTCGATTATGACCCAGTGGAGATGGTGGCTTGACATCCTTTGAACTAAACAGTAAGAATCCAGCATAACCTTGTTTAATTGTAAAGTCCAGGTTCAAATACTGTGGATGTGGTAAAGGTGTCCCGAAATGATGTTGCTTTGTAACAAGAGCATTTGGATCATCAATAATCTCAACATTTTCTTTGGCATAATTCACAGCCATTTTATTCTCCTTACCAGTGACTCCATGCTTACGGCGAATGTGCCGAGCCAAAGAATCGTGACGAGGATAGCTTTGTATTTTTGAATTGTTTTGAGAGCAATAAATACATTTATAGATTTTCTTCTTCGTAGCATGCACAAACTCTTGATGACGTAACAATTCATTCTTACCATAAAAAATCTTAAGACACTTTCTAAGAGTTGTAGGATCAGTAAGCTGACATTGATGAATTACCCCTGTCTTGTTTTTTCTTCTATCATCTTGTCCGTCGGGTGACAATTCATTAAGTTCACCAGCCTTAGCTTTTTGTGGAGACTGTTGAATGAATTTCAATTGATTGTGATATTGATGAGATGGTGTGGAAACGTCGTCTAAAATTCCGCTAGTACCTGCTGCAGTATATGACGTATTATAATGTGAATTGTCTTGTTCATCCTCGCTACTACTCATATCCGATGGCTTTTCATCATTTTCAATCTTTGTAGATATATTCTTCTCTTCTGATTTGATCGGAGTTACTTTATTCACTGGTGACTTCATGGATTTGCTTCTTTTGCTGGTGATAGGAGGAATTTCTTCATTATCTTCATCTCCATCTCCATCTCCATCTCCATCTCCATCTCCATCTCCATCTCCATCTCCATCTTCTTCCACATCATCATCTCCAAATTCTTCTGAATCTGAATTACTCATCTCACTATCAGTACGACCGTAGCCATCATACTTATTAAGAGAGTTAGTTCTGCGTCTAGTAATATATGGACTGATGGTTTCATTCTTGATTTTAGTTTGAGATTTTCTCCTAGAAATAGAACCTCTCTTAGGTGTGATCACTGGATCGGCTAATTGAACTCCACTATAAGAGTTGATTCTGATTTCTTCAAACTTTTTATCTTCAGATTTTGTGTTGAATGAATGATATGAATAGTTATAAAATGGATAAGGAAATGGATATTGTAAACCTGACAACATATTTTCTTCTAAGTAATTGGGTGGGGGTTTAACTATTGGTCCAAAAGAAGTTTGCACAATATCAAAGTTGATGATCTTCAAGAAATATTCGAGATCTGGAATAATTTGAATCAAATGATATATTTCCCAACACTGTAATGAGTATATCAATTCCACCAAGTATTTTGTAATATGAGATGCTAGGGATAAGTTAAAGTACGTGGAGCTGAATCTATGCAAACTCGAATAATTATCTATCAAAATACGAGATAAAGACTCATTGGGATAAACTGGTTGTTCTGAAAGAGGTTTCACCAGTTTTTGCTTGGTTACCAGCTGATTGTGTTGAAAAGTCCAGCATTCCATAGGATTCGGAATAAATGATGTCAATTCAAAAAGCATAGACTCAAAGGTAATTCTAGAGTTATCGTCAAGTCCTGTGACGTCCAATAATAAATATAACAATTCTTGTAACTTCGCTGTGTACACATTGATAGAAGAACCATTTTCAGCCGGACTGTCTTGCAAAATAAACGGCCTGTGAGGAGTTAACTTCATCAAGTCATTTATGATGGGATCAAATACATCCGAGTTATTGTAAGGATTTGATCTTGGGATGGAGCTTTCAACTTTGCGTATAAGTGCTGAGATGTTAGTATAGGAACAAGAACCATGAGTCTTTTTTACTGTAAAACATACCTTCTGGATGGAAATCATTTTGGAAGAAGCCTCCAGAGAGCTAAACGTTAGTATTTATTGGTATTTACCATGAAGTTGTAAACAGTTTCGATACAACAGTTGGCCACTGATTCTATCTGCAAAAAGGCAACCCATCACCAATAAGATGATAGGAAACAGATACACTTCTGGTGAATACAAAACAGAACCTCTGAACAGTATCCAAGCAAGTTGAACAACTCTGTTTCTCATGAAGTGTCAAGTTGATATAGCCAATGTTGCAGTGGATGTGAAATCTGATTAAGCATAGGAAGCTCCAATTATAGTGAAACGTGAGTGAAAAACCTCAAAACAAAGCAAAAAGCTCGATACATACTCCTGATATATTTGCAGAACCTCTTGACATGACTTAACTGCAGCTTGATCCCTAATAAAATGCCTTAATTAAAGTAGATTGAAACCACGGAGAATTTTTATATACTGCAACAGTTTATTTGGTGCGATAACTACGGCACGACCTGTAAACCTCAAACAGGAAAGTGTGAGCTACATATGCAACATCAATAAGTGAGATGATCTATAAGAAGGAATAAATAATATTTAAACAAATACCATCAGTTAAATGGCTAGAGAATTTGCCAGCAAATTATATAAACACAGAGCCTCCAGTAGACATGCTGCGATGAGGTTTTGCTTTGAGTGAAGAAGTATAAGCATGTGATGTCTCCATTGGAGGTTTATTGGCTTCAACTTGTAAATAATTCGAAGGCAGGCTGTGTAGAGTTTCATCATCTCCATCAGGTGGAAGACAATCTTCAATGAGCTTAACCTTGTCGTTATTCTCTTTCAATAATCTACTAGTCACATCTTCTTCACGTAAGTATTTAAACACATGAGAGAAAACTTCTTCATAGACGTTTTCTCCCCAGATATTGTCCAAATGCTCATGGTTTTCGACTGGCTGAGTAGTAGTAGTGTGTTTAGGTAATTGACGTTTCATGACATCGATATCCACAAGTGAATCGGTGGTACCATAGATCAAATGAATAGGAACTCTTATGTTTTCAAGTGGATAACTCATTGGATTCATACCTGTGAATTTAGAATTCATAGAATCAGAATACATTTGGAAGTTTTTAGATGAAATCACCTGAAACCAATGTACCACACTCTTAACTGAAGTGGTGGAGTAAAGGTGAGCATAACTGCTAATTTTTTGGTACTTTGTAATGTTGGCAGATCTCCAATTAAAGAGTAAGTAGTTTGGAATATCGATCATCACATTAAATAATGGAGGATACACAATACTTTGCCAAAACACCACAGAAGGTAAAAGTGTTTTCCTGGAAAACAATAAGAACAAAATGTTTGGAGAAGATTTCACCAAAATATCAAGAAACTTGGAGTATAACCCGTGTGGTGTGGTAGCAGGTGAAATGGCAATAAACTGATCAATTTGTTCATTGAGCAGAGGATTGACAGATAAACTAGCAAACGCTTGCGCAGTACCTTGAGAGAATCCAATATATGTGAGCTTTTTAGCTTTGGTTTCCTTCAAGATGTAATCGATGGTATCTGGGATATCAAATAAAGCAAATTCATCAAGGCTAAAATCCCAGAACTTTTCACTTCGAAGCTTATGAATAAGATGTTTTTGACTATACTTATTACCTCTGTTATTCCCCAACCACACATCATATCCCAAATCGTATAACACAAATGGAAGATTGGAATATTTGTCCAACATAGTTAACCAAATTTCACTGCTCATCAAAAGCCCATGATGGAAATAAACAACTTTACCATTGGGCTTTCTGCTGGTATGTTTGGTGGAGGCAATGCGATGAATAGTTAATAAGTATTCATCTTTGGTGGTTACAATTCTATTCTCAACTTCATATCCGAACACAGCACACATTTCTTGAACGTTGTTTGCATGAAGCAAATCGATCATGTTGTTTGATTTTTCATTGGAAAGTTCTCCGTTGGGGTTGTACTTGTCAGCCTTAGATCTTTTGATCAATTTGATAGGATTACTGGTGAAGCGACAGAAAAGAACGCTAGCGGTGGATGTAAACAAGTTGAGTAATTGTTGAGGTAACAGGTTGACGATTAACGAGATAAAGAACTCGAACCACGCTAATCCGAGCGATATAATAATAATGGGCCAGTCCACGAGGCCCACTCTTCCTATTACTGGCAAAATCATGGTGATGAATGTGATATTGGAACCCCATCCGTATATAACCGCGAAGATTTTGGGTCACGTGCGGCGCTGGGATGACTTTAAGGATGTTTCGGTAAAGTTGCTGGTGATGGTGCTGGTTTGACCAAAGGACGAAAGGACGAAAATGAGCCTATTTTGAAACTTAAAATTTCGGGGATGTTCCTCGGTTTTGAATTGAATCAAATGGTTTGATCTCTGATTATCATTGGTAATGGAAAGGAATCTTCTCTGATAATCTTCCCATCATTCTACTCACAATAGATGGCACTTAGTATGGTATAAGGTTATGAGCGATGGGTCTGACTTATAGGCAGGTCCAAAATTAAGTCTTCCCTGAACACACATTATGACATAATAGCACGCACAAAAACTTAGGGAGAAGCCAATTTCCGAATATTCGGGTAAAGCTGAATTGTTCTGGCAAAACAAAAAAAAACTACCTTCAAATGGTTGAAATTCTGGCGTTATTGTATGAAGAGAAAATGAGTAGGAGTAGATTGACGAATCCCATACAACAATAGTTTGAAACAAGTAAACTTTTGAAAGGCTCTACTTCAAGCCTTACCGAAGAAATGGGAAAGCCATCTAATTTAATATAAGCATAAACTTCTCTTTCTCTTCCTCATTCTCTTCCTCATTCTCTTCCTTATTCTCTTGCTCACTCTCTTTCTCATTCTCTTTCTCATTCTCTTCCTCATTCTCTTCCTTATTCTCTTGCTCACTCTCTTTCTCATTCTCTTTCTCATTCTCTTCCTCATTCTCTTCCTTATTCTCTTGCTCACTCTCTTTCTCATTCTCTTTCTCATTCTCTTCCTCATTCTCTTCCTTATTCTCTTGCTCACTCTCTTTCTCATTCTCTTTCTCATTCTCATTCTCATTCTCTTTCTCTTTCTCATTCTCTTCTTCCTCCTCTTCTTCCTCTTCCACTTCCTCCTGTTTCTCTTCCTCTTCCTCGCACTAGTTCCTACTCATTGTCCAATCCATCACTAGATAATGTGCTTCAAATAATCATAAATATAGTTTGTAGTGTACTACATATTCATCGTATAATCCATACTAACTATTAACATATCAATATCAGCGAAGGTAAATGTTGACGGTCAAACCAATTCACCAATAGTATAAATTTCCTAAACAACAAAATTTCACTAATCAATTCTACTTTCTTTGTTGTGGCTCCACTAAGCTCCATTTTTCATCGTTTCCCTAACCTAATGGCCCAATGAGCTAATGACCTAATGGCCTCAGGAATTGCATAAACAACTGATTTGTAAAAATAGCCTAGTCCAGATCTCCAATACTAGCGAATCTCCAAAGATTGGCAATAGAAGTTACACCGGCTTTTTGGTTCTGACCCCACTTGCTTAATAATGCCTTGTCTGCAGAGAACATAATGCATTCATGCATTCGCATCTTATCACGGAAATCAGTGGACCTTACAGACTTGACATAATTTGCTCAGAGGCTTTACATTACCATATTAATCAGAAAACTGCTCATGCTCTTTCACTATATAAAGCGGCAAGGTCCTCTCATTAGATTGATGAATTGTTCCTGCATCATGAAGAAACGATTCCTGAGGTAAGGTACAAATACCTACTGAACCTCCTCCTTATTGACCTACGATAGGACTCACTACGATGATGCACTCCGCCTCCACCCGTGGTGAATGGTGTGGATTTGCAGTCCTAACTAGGATGTACGGCCCCCAGAATTACCCCCACTCTCATTTTATTCACTGAGTTGTGATGAACATCTACAGTTATTGTGCTTACACGAGAAACCAGAGGGTTGTTCTACTTTGAATACTCGATTATTACTACCATTACCGGCATCGGTCAGTATCTCAGATTAGCCAATAATAGCCGTGTTAGTTAGGGTTTGTTCACAATAGTTGGCGTAATAATCACAGTGAGTATGCATGGCTCCAAACCGGGGTTATACCCATATGAGACACTATCTACCCCAAGTGAGGGCATGTGCCTGGAACTAATTAAAACCCGGAGCCGCAATTTTAAGCTCGATCTTACCGAATCTTATTGTTGTAAAATATAGAGGGTTTTACATTATATAAAGAGCCTTAAGTTCGAGGTATTCAATTCACAATAAATTTTTTCACTGAAATTTGTTATTATGGTGTCTGTTAAAACCTTAGCCAGTGCTGCTGTACTTTCTTCTGTCGCTGTTGCCGATAGAGCTCCAGTCGTTGCCAATTCTCCAAACAATGTCGCCTATACCGCTACATTCCATCCAAATTCTACCCAAAATGTTTCTGGTTCTTTGGAATTGGTTGGACTTGCTAATGGTTCTACCATTGTCTACGCCAATTTTGAAGGTTTACCATCTTCCGGTGGTCCATTCCCATACCACATTCATCAACGTGCGGTTCCAGATAATGGTGACTGTTACGCCACTCTTGCTCACTTTAACCCATTCAATGGTACTCCAGCTTCTACAGAACTTGCTGGAAAAGAAGTCGGTGACTTGGCTGGTAAACACGGTAACATTCAAGGTTCTACATTGAATGCTACTTATGTTGACCAATACATTTCTTTGAACCCAACTGACAGAGCTTTCCCAGGTAACTTGTCTATTGTCATCCACTACGCTAACAATAGTAGGGTTGCTTGTGCTAACTTGGTTAGACACCAAGTCACTCCTTCTAACAGCTCCTCTCCAACTGGTCCTTCTGGTAGTACAGGTAACTCCACTAGAGGAAACAACTCCAATTCTACCCATTCTTCTTCCAACATAGCTACTAACCCTCAAGCTATCGGTGGTGTTGCCATTGGTGCTGCTCTTGCTGCTCTTGCTCTTTTGAATTAGGTAGGCCATAATAAAACTTTCCAGTAGTACAATTGTAATCAATCGTAATCGTAATCGTACCCTGTCGCGCTGTATGTAAAATAATCCAATATCAAAACCACCATAATTATTATTTTAATGTTTAATCTCACTTTTATAAGTGTGGGGTTAGAAACCCCCTAGCCCTGGAAGCCGTGCTGAATTAATGTTAAGCCCTTTAGGGTCTAATCAATATCCTGATTGGAGCCATGAAAGACTGGAAGTCTAAACATTCAGCACTTTATATGAAGAGGTAAGATCCAGACTTCTGTCAGAGAATGTTTCATTTTTTCTTATCTTGATTTTTTTTAACCCGTCCTACATAGAGCGGAAACCCGTGGGATTGAAGGAAGATTATTGACTGGTAGGAAGGGAACGAGAATTATTCATTGTATGAATGATTGGGATTAATAGTAGTGAACCGTTTGAGAAGTGAGGAGATTCCCACTTTCAATCTAGATGTTTGAGAGGAGTAACAGCATTTGAAGTTCTCCACAAAACTGCACCTATGGGCGAAAAGTTACCAACTATACTTAAATATAAAAAGAAAAAAGAATGGGAAAATGAAAAATATGTAGAAATTGGATACGATGGTAAAGTAAATGGTTCTATGCACAGAAGGTTGAGTTCTGATGTTTGTACTTTAAAATTGCTCGAGTTGCGCTATAGGTGAGTTGACACACTAATAAAGAGTTGTCGCATGAAACTACAACGAATTAACTCACTCTGTGCTAGAATCTTATCGATTCCATTTGATATCTTCGTAAAACACGTTCACCAACTTGGTACCATCAATGATGCTACCCCACAGCAATACTTTCAAAAGTTCGGCTTTTGAGTAACTTACCTGAGTTATTACCGATTTTGATCTTACATGCACTTATATTGAGGCGGAAAGGGTCTTTTGCTATGCACAACGTTAAACATACGGGAAGTTGAGTTAGTGCCATACTTTAATCCATTTTCTTATCAAGAACTTTTGTTGATTAGAATAAAGTTCATGTGAGACTTAGTTTCATTTAATTC
Organism: Suhomyces chickasaworum; assembly: GCA_030568495.1. Classification (NCBI taxonomy): domain Eukaryota; kingdom Fungi; phylum Ascomycota; class Pichiomycetes; order Serinales; family Debaryomycetaceae; genus Suhomyces; species Suhomyces chickasaworum. The sequence goes on along the minus strand of JAJMGF010000024.1, from coordinate 39,161 downwards.
TGGAACAACATTTCATTTATTAAATTGGATGTATTGTGCCTGTGATATTATTGGGTTCTACGTTAGCTATCAAAACTCTTTTTTTCTTTTAAATTTGGCCAAGCCGGTCTAAGATGTTCTTTGTGGCTTAACTTTCTCATCGAAGTAATGGTGCAAGTACGTGTAGTATGATAAATACAAAGCATTGACTCAACTAAATATCTTAATTGCCGAAAATCTGTCGTATATACGAATTGTGGACATCAACCTCTCACTTTTCAGCTTAAGGAATTGCTTTTATTGAAGCAAGCCTGCTCTATAGAAACACTTACTACTGGGATTGAATTTGAAATATTTCAATCGTTAATATTCTGAAGTTGGTTTAGTCACTTGTAACCGAAACCCGTGAACCCCTATTCGAGAGTACGATCATTTAACATGATATCTTATCATAATAGTGGCACTGTTCATTTGTTGAGTAAATTGATATATTGCAAGAGATACGAGGGGAAAGACCTCAGCAACAATGAATTCCAATGCAATCAGATGAACTCCAATGACACCAGTGACACCGATGAACACCTTGGTTAGGGTGGTGAGGGATGAGCTACTCTGTCTATCCTACAAGTAAGAAGGGGTATAGATTATACTCCATCGCAGTATGTCATGATAGAGAGATGAAAGCAATCTAAATAATAATCTCAACGTAACCAACTGAAGAATGCCGTCACAAAGGCTATTTTTGGTAAAAGCCAACTTTTTGGTCCAAAAATAGGTACCACGCTCATGTGCTGGCGAGACAAGATTTTGCAATCAAACCCTCGATGGGGACTGTGTGTAAATGTAATAGTCACTGTAGTTAATATATGAGATTAGGATCCAACATATCAATGTTCATATGGAAGCTAAACATACTCTTACTTAATAAAAGCCCCTAATTGAATCCCTATATGATATTCCCAGACGCGAATTATGCTTTACCTACCCTATTAAGGCAGAAGGTGCGTCTAGAAAATACCGTAAAATAGAGTTGCTGGGGGAAAATCCACAAATCACACTCCTGCTACTACATTTTATGCACTTAATGCGGGTGACTATGCCGTTTACTGCAAATCACTGTCATAGTATCGGTTTATATAGAACGTTTTTGTTAGAGTTTCATACGTCATAGATGCTAATATTTTATCGAGCAGATAACTATTTTTACCTCAAGTTTAACTGCGGTCACGTCAGTTTGGCATAGAGGTTATGGTAGGTTGAGTATAAATAGGCGATTGATTCGTATAAACAAATTTCCCCAGATCCTATCTACATTTTAACAAAGTCAAACAAAGTCAAAATGGTCTCGATTTTCGATTACTTCCCTCAATTCTTGCTCGCTAGCAAAGATATCATCCATCTTGCTCCAGTTGTTCACAACTCTCCATCAAATGAAGCTTATGTTGCTGCTTTCAACAAGGACACCACGGATTCTGGAATTTATGCTACCTTTGAGTTTACTGGTGCCAAGAATGGTACCACTGTGGTTTACGTCAATATCGAAAACTTACCATCTCATGGTGGTCCTTTCACTTATGCTCTCCACGAAAATGCTCTTTCTGGAAGCAGTTGCGCCAATGCTGGTGATGTTTTCAACCCTTACAATGCCACCGCCCCAAGTTCCAATCCTGCTCAAAAGGCCGTTGGTGATTTGAGTAGTCATTTTGGTGTTGTCAATGATACCCTGCTCCATCATACTTACCTTCATCCATATCTTTCCATTAAGAAAGACGAGACAACCTTCCCAGGTCACTTGTCCCTCGTTATCTCTGATTCTAACAATAACAGAATTGCTTGCACCAACTTGAAACCTGAGAAGCTCACCCCACTGCCAGGTAACGGTGCTTCTTCTGTTGCCGTTAACACCCTTGCCTTGGCCGCTGCTGTTGCAGCCTTAGGTTCCTTGATATAAGTAAGCTTGCTTCAATCATGATTATCTTTAGCTACAATTTAGGTAGCATTTTTTTATACTAAAAACTTTATAGGATCAGAGTTATTTACAATGAAGTGAAGGAGGTACTGGTGGGAGAGAATAAATGACATACATGAAATTGTTTCTATTTATAAAGTAGAGTCCGTATGCACTAGTAAAAACCCCATAATAATTGGAGTATCCGATCCAAATACCCCCTATTCTTGATAATCCCTTATTGAAACTCAAGGATTAAACCAAAGTAAGTTCGAGTCTTGTTTCACGTTCTAGCTTCATAAAATAATTGGTCTACTAATTCATAACCCAATTGGTTCAGTAATTCACTATCTAACTACTTCGATAACGATACCAATAACTAGCTTCTACCTTATGTTCGTTAACCCTAAGACACTAAGACACTTGGTGTTGGTTGTCTATTGATACTGGAAGAGGTAAAACCAATTTCAGAGCCGAAATATCATCAACCCCAATTGAATCTAAGTGAATCGCATCTAGGTTTAGATTAATAAATACAAAATATCGCTACTTCTATTAGAATATTAATTGAATTATTAATTGAATTATTCAACGTCTAATACCTCTCTTGCTCATTTCTGGTAACTTAAATGGTACCTTCAACAAAGCAATCTTATAGTTGGCGGATAAAGCTTTAGGGATATTTAAAGCTTCCATTTGACCGGCATTGATAGGTTTGATAATGGCACCTAATGCCTTTAATAAACCATTCAATCTTGTTGGTTTCATGTTCAATTCATTGGCAATTGGTGTCACTTCAATCATGAAATCATTAATGTGGAATAAAAGAGCCAAATAGAAACATAATAATTTATCTTCACTATGAGGATCGATAGTGAAAGATCTATCCTTAGATTTACCAAATTGTGAAGTTCTTGCAATGGAGAAATTTTCCAAAATACCATCCATCAAAGCTTCTGGAACAGTATCATTAAGCTTACCCATCAAAGTTTGCTTATCCTTACTTCTTCTATTATGGTATACACCAAGTAATAAAGATGCGTAAAAAGCCAATTTGACCTTGTCGTGATCCTTTTGCTTGAACAAAAGTGGCAATGATTTTCCAAGGTAGGCTGAGTTGGCGTATGGGAACAACTCAAGTCTGGCTTTATCATTGGTCTCTCTCAAGATACCATCGACTCTTATGAATGACCAATCCTTCTTGGATATTATGTTATGGAGTGGGTATATATCTTCCACGCTAGTAGCATCCACATTGGCCACTGGGGTAGGACGGTCATTAAGAACACTTTCTTCCATAGATTGTTTGGTAGGTAATTCTTTGGTGGATTCTTGTATATTATCGATGATATCGAATTCATTATCCTGTAATCTTTCGGAATTGATTCTGTTCTTTTCCAAGTTGGTGATGGCTGCTTTGGCTTTCTTGGTACCAAAAGCTTCACCCAATGCATTTCTTTGTTCATTATTACGGATTCCAAGTTGTCTAACTGATGGTCCCTTGTATGATCTTTTGTCCCTAGATGTGATTTGAGTAGGAATGAAAGGAGCCTTACAAAGCTCGATAGACTTGGTCTTTGGATCATACACTCCCACTATATAATCATTAACTTCCTCATCCGCCAAGGTAGCACCATTGTAGTCTAAGTTTTCACTCTCACCATGAAGAACGTACTTGTCGGCCTTCTTGTGCTTGTAGAGGTCAAATGAAGTGGAAGATGGGACTGAAAATCCGTTGAAAAGAGATCCAATCACAGCACTTGGCTCCTCGTTGTATGAGCTGACCAGAATATCCACGGTCTTCGTTTCTCTTTGTCTTTTGACTCCAGACATGGTACAATATGAAGGTTGAAGATTCCTGAAATTTATTTCTCATCTCATCGGAATTTGGATTTGTGAGTCACGTGACAAATACCACTAGATTTAGATCAATATTATACTTCACTATAAGGCCACTAAGTTACTCTTAATACCATGACATATTTCGATAGTACTCTGATGCAAAGGAGTTACTATGAAATTTTAGGGGTGGACGAAAATGCCAGTGAGACGGAAATAAAATCAGCGTATCGTGAGAAACTTCTTTCAAATCATCCTGACAAAGGAGCCACCGAACAAATCCTGATTACTGTCATTAAGGAAGCATACCAGACGTTAAGTGACGGAGAGTTGAAAGCGAAATATGATCAAAGTTTCAAAGAAAGCATCAAAAGACAAGGATTCAATGTGAGTGGTGATGGACTCGATATCTATGGATTAGAAGTGTTTAGTGAAGATGAGATAGGATGGAATATGGAATGTCCCAGATGTCAGATTCCTGGTGGAATGGAATTGACAGAGGACGATTTGGAGTCTGGAACACGTAATAGTGAAGGAGGGTTTGATATAATCGTACAATGTTCGAGTTGTAGCTTATGGATCAAAGTCCAGTATTTTGAGGCAGAAGAAGAATAAAAAAAAAATAAAAGCTTTACTATTTAACCTAGATGGAAATAGTATCATTAAGTTTATAAGGGGTATATGATAACGTGTTATAGAATATTATTTATAGAATTGAAAATCAATTAATAGAAAATCACTAATTAATTATCGTAATTTCCCAAAATTGACATGAACAAGGTCAGTTCCACCCAATCACCCAAATAGATCTTTAACACGTAAGTTTAAAACAATATCTCTTAAAGAATTAGGTGCTAATGACAGGGCGTATTGTATAAAGATAGTACCATTTTGTTCCACAAAAGAACGTTCCCAGGATATTGACTCTTCATCAAACCAGAAAGAGCCATATATAATCACATTAGGCTAGAATAATGTCGGGCCGGCCATATCTATTCAGCTTCATTGGTGTTTTACTGGTATTTATTTCTTGGATCATTATGTTCTTGATTTGGTTTCCAATTCCTTTGACCAGGAGTCTAACTCTGAGGTGATAGATTCCATCTTACTTATCTTGGTTTCGATAGAATTCAATATTTCCTCGTAACTGCTGTATTCATTGTCTTATGTTAGTAATTCCTAAATCCATTTTAACTCCACAACGTACCAAGCAGTTTCAATGTGTTTGAAGTCTTTTCAAGTTGATTAAGCTTTTGTTCTAGCTTGATATAATTCAATGATTGATTGGTGTTAAGGTTCTCCAAAAGGTTCAAATCGATAGTTGAAACTTCCGTATCCGATTCTATGACTTTGGATAACGAGTTAAGTGCACTAGCCGACAACTTAGGCGTATTTCTTGACATGCTTGTTATGCCTGTGAGAAATTCTACAATTGGCTAAACTATAGAATTGTCGATTGAACGACTTGAACTATACTTTGCACAATAAAACCTACTGGGCTCAAATGAAGTATGGATTAGAATTGGGGATCAGGGGATCTGATAACTGTTAATCCGGAGCTATTCTTGTGATATGGTTGGTTATATATGTTTACAAAAGTCTTGCATTTGAGTATAATATCCTATTTACATTAGCCTTGCCAAATCTCTTCACAAAGATTAGCGTCCTCTAAACATTTTATACATGGGATCCTTAGCGGTTTGAACGTTGGTCCATTTTGGAGTAGGTTCAGCATTCAACTTTTCCACGTAGTTGATGGTCTCTGGTTTATCAACGAAATCAGTCAAAGAGACTCTGATTCTAGATTCTGGAGTGATGATTTCGAAAAGTCCGGGCAACTTATCGGCTGCCTTTCTTAAGGCATCTCTGGCCACTTTCTCGTGTATGTCACCTCTGATTTCAAATAACACCTTACCAGTTGGGATTCTGCAAGCCCAGTGATCAAATGGACCTTTACCTTTACCCATTCTTGTCTGGTTACCTTTAACACATACAGGGGTATTACACACGAATCTGGTGATCAAATCAGATTTACTAGGTCTAAGTTCTCTCTTCAATACCTTGTCAGCTGCTTGAAGTTGAGCTGCTGAGAATCTGAGACCCTTGGATTTCAATCTCAATCCATATTGGCCAAATTGCAAGGTGTTTCCCTTGATTGAACCTCCGGTTCTGACACTGACTCTTCCCTTGAATGCCTTTCTGAGTTTCTTGAATCTTGGGGCATATTCATGTTTCATTCTGGTGAACAAAGTGGTTGGGTTCATGTTGTTGAATCCGGTATAACCAATGAGCCCATTGGTGATATTTCCAGATAATCCGGTGAAGTTGGTACGGGGAACCAATCCATGACGAAGGATACCCTGAGTTGGAGCTCCGAGGACGTTTCTAGCCAAACCAAGCATGATGGTGTAGTGAAAAATTATCGAATTGTTAATTTTTCAGTTGGTGAGAATATGAGATCAGAGGTAAAGAAATGATAATTTATTCTTTTTAGCAGAATATAAACACCTGGTAAAGGATAAACTCAGTAAATGAACCAGATTTGGACTTCTGTTTCATAATCCGGAACTGTTTCATTCATTAGAATCTACAAATTTGTAGTGGCATCTACTTGTTACTGACTATTCGTATGTTTGTGTCGCGCACGACTTGCTATGTACAAGGTTAACGGATAGTGACTTGGAAGTTTTGAATTAAATCATTTTCCACTTTAGAATGGATCTCGTTGATTTCTTCTCTGGTCAAACTTCTGTCCATGGACTGGTAATTAATTCTGTAGCATTGACTTTGCTTTCCTGTTTTGGGATGAACAAATTCATCGATAAGCACAACACTTTCAGCTAAATCACCAGCATGAGATCTAACATATTCCATGACATCATTGGCATGAAGCCCAGAGTCCCCAGCTAACCAGAAGGAAATGTCTCTATTGATACCAGGATATTTCGAGTATGGAACAAAAGTAGCAATTTTACCCTGTTGGAATTGATTACTGAAACGCTCATCTAAGGACCAGAACAAACGGATATCTGGAATTCCAAAAAGAAGCATGGCAATTCTGTCAAGTCCGATACCAAAGGCCCAAGAGATCTTGTCTTCACCCACACCAGCATTTAATAAGACTTGTTGTTGAACGATACCACATCCACAACACTCAAGCCACTCACCTTTCCACCAAACTTCAATTTCCCAGGATGGAGAGGTCCATGGAAAGTATGCTTCAACCCAACGGACTTTTAAAGGTTCATTCAAGTATGGCTCGGTTGAGCCAGCTAGTTTAGCAGATTCTCTGGCGGTTTCGAACACCTGATTCACCAAGAATTCAATAGTTTTCTTCAAGTGAGTACTGATTAATTGAACTTGGACATCAGTCATGTTGTCTTGCTTGGGGTTACCTTCATGACAAGGAGCTTCTCTGAATGGGTCTTCAACTATGATGTTTGTCTTTGGAATGGCTTCAATATCCTTTCTGATTTTTTCCTCTATGTTGGGAACGTTTTTAGACCATACTCTGGCACCTTCCATCTGGTGAAAAGCTGGATAGTGGGTTCTATCGATCTCATCTCTACGGTAGACATCAGCTGTAATAAAATAACCAGGAGTCTTAGTTTTCTCGAAACATTCGGGTTCGTGTGCCGAAGTATGTGTTCTCAATAAGTTATCTTTGTTCAAGTAGTAAGTGTCAGATTTGGATCTTCCTGGATGGTCTTGAGGGAACCCTAAGGTATCAAAGTTTTGGAAGGTTGTCACACCAGGTTTGAAGTCATTGTAGAACGTGTAACCCAAGCCGTCGAAATTCTTTTGAATCAAATCACGAAGAATACCAATTGGGTGGTTGGGGTTTTGATGTAACTGTCTTTTGGTCAATTCAAGAATGTAGGGTGGAACATTGGTCCATTCGTCTGTTTGATAAGTTTTGTTATCCAAAGAAATCTCGCTAGATCCCTTGACAGAGTAGCCTCTAGCAAAGAGAATTCTAGGCCTAATGGTGGCCACAGATTTAACTAATCTTGACCTCATGAAGGGTGGTTGTTGAATATGTCAATTTCCAAGTTCGCATTTCAAAACGTGCAATTTACTTAGTCATATACTCGCATCATAACGTATCATATCCAGTTTACCAAGCTCTACAATTACCGATTATCGATACAGGTTGAACAAATTAGAAGATGTGAAGAAGAATTTCATTGGATTTGATATGGTATTTCTGCTCTGTACTTGAATTGGTAATATTCTACTTGTTTTCTTTACTTAAGTGGATTTCCATTAGTTTAATCAATGCTAATAAAGATTGAAATATCTGTTATAATTATACACATTTTAAAGTAATTACATGGTTTATTTCATAGTTCAAACTACATTTGTCTCTATCTTTTGTCTTCTATCTTTTAATATTTTGATTATGGACCTACCAGACATCTTCTTTGTATCTAGAACTGTTTTCCATATCCAATAACATATTGGTAGCCAATTGCTCTTCTATTCCAGCTTGAATCAAAATCTCTATCAAAGTGATCCTCACTTCCTTGGGCATTTTTCCACTGGATCCACATACAAATACCATAGCATTCTTATTCAAAATAAGATCAGCCACTAGTAATTTTTCTTTGAATAATCTATCTTGAACATACTTTACTTCACTACCAGGATCTCTTGAAAATGCAGGTAAGTAGTGAAGTTTTCCTTGTTTCTCAAGTGCTTCCCAATACTCTTGGAAGAGCTGGTCTTTGTCACTGAACCTACAGCCATAAAACAAGAACAAGTCTTGCGAAATTCCTTCACTGGTGACTTTCTCAATTATTGACTTCATGGGAGCAATACCTGTACCTGGAGCAATCATTAATAAAGGAGGATTAGGTTTTTCGGGTAAGCTGAACTTCATATTCATCTTGTGAACTTTGAAAACAACCAGATCACCTATATTCAACAGTTTCAACCATTTAGAACATAAACCTCTTCTCACCCTTCTCAACATTGTTTTATATTCAACTATACCAACCACTAGTTCAGCTTTATCATTAGCAGGTCTGGATGCAATCAGGAATAGTCTAGGCTTGATCTTGGGGAATATGTCAAACACGTAATCCAATGGGATCTTCAAATTCGAATGAAATTCAAGAATTGTTTCAAGAATCAGTCTTCTTGGTCTATTTGCATAATCATACAACTCTTCTGTTTCCTCAAAACTTCCAAACTCCTTGAGTTTCTCTTGCTCTCTTTCTCCATCGGGGTTAGAATCATCAGTAAAGTGCCATAAGTTCATAAAGAAAGATCTTCTAGGAATGGCCACGATATCAAGATGATATTTGAAAAGATTTCTTAAAGTAAGCTGGTCTTTCAGTATCACACCACCATCCAATGTAGGAAGTTTGCCCATAATCTGTAAAGGTTTGTCCGCAAAAGGAATCCAATGTGCTTGCAGTTGAATTAACAATTCTACACTCTTATCATCATTAATGGGGTAAAGTCCTAGAGCATCGCCAGGATTGAATTGTAAATCTTGTGAGTCAATGATAACATGCCTAACATCTTGAAAATGATCAGCTTCAGTAATCCGACTGTTTAATGATATCTTACCAATGTGTAACTCAGGATCAGCAGCAGTTCTAGTCATGGAAAGATCCCGCTCCACAATAATATCTGCAGATTCACTATATGAAATTGGATTCAAAGGAGGTAAAAGGTAATTTTCATCAATCGAAACAAGTTCTGGAAAGAAGTTCTTGATGTTGGTGATCAATTGAGATTCCCATTCCTTGTAGTATCCATCAACACCCTCGGGGGACATTTCATCGGCTTCACACCGTGGTGAGAGTTCCTTACACCCAAGTTGAGTCAATCTTGTATGTAATTTCTTGATGGCATAATTGAATTTGGGGTAGGAAGAGTCACCAACTCCAAACGAAGTGAGGTAAATATGATTCAACAAGTCTGCTGGTAATTTCTTCTTAAGAAGAAACTTCATAAATTTTCTTGAATTCAAAGGCAATTCACCTTGTCCAGTAGTTGATCCCACGATTATCAACACTTTAGTATGGGTAACTAACTTCTTCAATGGATAATCATCAAACGCACTTAGCGTTGGCTTTAATTGTAAATATTGAAGTCTTTGCCATAAAAACCGAGCATAATCCTCTGCATTACCGGTTTCTGACCCGTAGAGAATGGTAACACATCCAGGGTCTGAGGAATAGTTCTCCATGACTGGTGGTGGTTAGTTTAGTAGTAAGTATAAGATGATGATTTTGCTGGTTACAACTGCAGATTAAACCTGTAATCTCACCTCGCACCTTATTTTCATCATACTGAAAAACAACCATAGCTATCAACAACACTAGTAATGGCAGGTGCCACAAAACGTTCCAGTAACTCACTGACTTCAGTGAACAAGAAGAAGAAAGTAGCAACCGTGACAGATGATTTTAAGCCGTTATATTCGTCTCTTATGAATAGTATCCTTAGCTTGAAAGACAAATCCAACGAGGTTATCTCTGGTCCTTTCCTCAAATTACCGCCCAAGAAGGTTTATCCAGACTATTATGAAATCATTGAAAATCCTATTTCAATTGCAGAGATCCAAAAGAAAGTCAAACAGCAAAAATATCCTTCTGAAAGTACGGAAGAATTTGTTGGAGATTTCAAGCTCCTTCTCGACAACGCGGCCAAATACAATGACCCCGAATCTTGGATCGTTTCAGGTGCCAAACAAATCAATGAGTTCATTCAACAGGAAATTGAAAATCATATCAAGAAAAATATCGAGGCCCATACAGAAAAGGAAGTTAAGAAACCAGTCGTCAAGGAGGAATCTAACGAAAAGAAGATCACCTTTGAAAAGTTACCTCTGGTATGTACCAATCTTTTGAAGGAAGTTATGAATCATGAATTCCCAGATGAAGGGATTATAAGCAGTCCATTCTTGGAAGATGTTAATACTGAAGAGTATCCAGATTATTTGAATTATGTATCTACCCCAACATCCTTTGGAAATGTTTTGAAGAAGATTGAAAGAAAGAAGTTGTTTTCCAGTAAGATATCAATAGCTGATAATATTGAACGTTTCTACAATGCAACTTCATTGATTTTTACCAATGCTCAATTGTACAATGATCCTTCATCTGAGATTCATCAAGATGCTGAAAAGTTGAAGCAACTCTTTGAAGAAAAGTTTGCTGAACTTAAAGACGAAGTGATTAGAATGAGCAAGTTAAGGTTGAAGTTGAAACAACCAAAAGTCAAGCTTAATTTGAAATTGAAGGGTGAAGAGCAAAAAGATGGCGAAGTCAAAAAAGAACTTGCAAGTACAATCGATGATGAGCCTGTTGAGGTGAAAGAGGAAGAACAGAATGAAGAGCCAGTATATTCCGCAGAGACTATCGTTCCAGATAAGGCTAATCCAAACACCCTTGGCAAATCTTTACCAACCATCCCAAGAGGCGATTCGGTGATACACGATATTGTGTTGTGTTCGTCACCAGCTGCTGTGAACCAAATTACCAAACATACTCAACAAAAGGCTTACCAAACGAGTAACGTCCCTCTTCCAAAGTATGAAGTAATGAAGAAGGCCTTGTTTCCTTCGCATCCATTAAGCCCTGTTACTACATTTTTTGAGTATAAGATTCCTTCTAATGGTTATGCTTCGCAATCATATACAGTTTCATTACCTACAAATTCGCTGCCATTTGTGTCTATGAAAATCTCTCTCAACAGTATTTTGCATGCTCTTAAAAAGGCTGATTTGGTGGATGGCCGTGGATACATGAATTCATCAACCGATGAAGATTTCCAATGTAAATTGACAGTTAACGAAAGAGAAGTGGGCAGTGGTGATTGTTATGAAGAAAAATTTGGTGATAAAGATTTGTTAGGAATTCAATATGACTTAAAATTAACTCATGGTTTGAATATATTGGACTTTGAAGTTAAGATTGCACCAAATTTGAGTAAGAACTTCAAGCATTTCAAGATTCAAGATGACAATGAGGAATTGGCTGGAAGACACACTAGACACCAATTACAACAATTGAAAATGTCTTGGGAAGTTGAGAAACTTACATTTTTTATTGTTTGTAACACATCTTAAGCTATTTTCCTATACAGAAGCTAGAGAAAACTACTCCAAGAATTTCTTCAATTCCGACTGATTCACCGGTTATTTTTCCAATACCTTCAATAGACTGTTGCAAACTTTCACAGGCCAAAACCACATCATCATCATCTTTCCATTGATAAAATTGTTTAAACCCTTCCAACACGTCATTCTCTAATAAGTCTTGAATTCTTGATGAAACTATTATCGGGTCAGTTGATTCTGTGAGGGAAATTGTTTTGAAACTATCAACCAATGAATTAGTTAAAGAGGGTATTCCAAATCCATTTTTACATGAAATTAAATGGAATTTTGAAACATCAATACCCAATTTACTAGAAAATGAATCTATTATTTGTTTGTGTGAAGATGTCGATTGATTGTGATCCATTAAATCAATCTTGTTTAGTACAACCTTGATTTCTTTATTTTCCAGTTTGAGTACGGAAATATGATTGAGCAAATCTTCATAATCCACCATTTTGTCGTTATTAATAGGTAAAACTATAATAATTAAATCACTTCCAAGTGATTTCAACTTGGCCCTTTTGATACCTTCAATTTCTATTTGATCCTTTTGAGTTGTTGTACGTATACCTGCTGTATCACCTATGATAACCTTATAGCCCTTGATATCAATTGGTACATCGATGATATCTCTGGTAGTTCCTGCAATATCACTCACGATAGCACTTTCGTTATTCGAGAGAATATTAAGAACAGAAGATTTACCTGCATTTGGTGGACCTAAGAGGATGGTTTTTATTCCTTTTAATAGAATTTCTGATCGCCTTACTTTGATTAAGTAATTTTTAATCAGTGATTCGAGTTGTATTATATTATCATTCACAGTTGAAAATAATTCATTGATCTCATCAATATCATGATCCTCTCCAAAATCAATTACTGTAGTCATAAGTGCCACATTATTAACAATTTGTTGTCTCCATTCAGTGAACAATTGTTTAGTATCTCCAGCCAAAGAAGAAATGGCAGCAATTCTTTGCGTTTCAGTTTCCGCATCAATCATTTCTCGAATACCTTCAATTTCTGTAAGGTCAAAACGACCATTTAAGAAAGCTCTTTGACTAAACTCTCCATTTTCGGCATAACGAATATGAATTCCGTTGTTAGGATCGTGTAATTCTTTTATAGATTTCAATACCGCTTGTATGATGGCTACACCTCCATGAACATGAAACTCGAGTAAGTCTTCACCGGTGTATGAAGCTGGACCTTTGAAGTAAAGAGCTAAACATTCATCTAATACCTTTCCTTTGGAACTCTTCAAGGTTTTAACGGTAGCCAATCTGGGTTTGGGGAGTTTCGAATGAGTTAAACTAGTGTAAATATGACTTGCTTGAGATCCTGATATTCTAATGATTCCAATGGCTGATCTGGCTAGATGAGTTGATAATGCATAAATGGTTGGTCTATTATAGCTTCGTATGATATACGCTTGGAAGAGTCGAATCTTTCCAGTGGGGATAAGTCCCCTACCGGTGAACATCATGGTCATCGCAAGATTCAATTGCGTACTAAATATAAAATCAGTATATCAGCTTACTAAGAAGAACACCATCACCTTCACTCATTAATACCAAACATCTATAGATTCATTATCATTGAGTTTAAACCAAGTTTGTTAAGTCCTTACTCTTCCATTGATACATACCTTGAAACTCTTCCCTTCCAAGATCTCCTTCAAGTTCACCCGAATTCAGATCCCCAAAACTAAAGTCGTTACTATGTTCAAATTAGCCTTCAGATCAGCTCGAAGACTTCACACCTCCTCCATATTATCCCATGAAAACCCTCTTGGGCTCCCTAAGGAACCTTCAATGCCTAGAATGTCTCGTGGTTTGCCTATAAAGCAGAAGATTCCTGGTGTTAACAAGATATTGCTTGTTTCGTCTGCCAAAGGTGGAGTAGGAAAGTCTACTGTTTCCACCAATTTGGCACTTTCGATCCAGAAACAAGGCAAGCGGGTAGGGATCTTAGATGTGGATATATTTGGCCCTTCCATCCCTCGAATGCTCAATCTCTCAGGAGAGCCACGTCTTTCACTGAATGGAAAATTGCTACCACTTACAAATTATGGAATTGAGTCAATGTCGATGGGATATTTGGTACCTCCAGAAAACGCTGTTGTTTGGAGAGGCTTAATGGTTATGAAAGCACTTCAGCAATTACTCTTCGAAGTGGAATGGTCAAACTTGGATTATTTGGTTATTGACATGCCTCCTGGAACTGGTGATACTCAACTTACTATAGGACAACAATTGAAAGTGGATGGTGCAATCATCGTGAGTACACCACAAGATATCGCATTAATTGATGCTGTGAAAGGTATAGCTATGTTCAATAAAGTCAATATTCCAATTCTTGGTTTGGTTCAAAATATGAGCTACTTTATATGTCCTAATTGTGATCATGAATCCCATATTTTTGGCTCTGAAGGTGCAAAACGAGAAGCAGAAGCACATCAAATAGATTTATTGGGCTCAATTCCTTTGAATGAAAACATTTGCATCCATTCTGATAGTGGGAAACCAATTGTCCTTGACTCTGAATCAACAATTGCTAAACCATATATGGATATTGCATCAAAAGTGTTACAGAAATTAGGTTGAAATAGTTTTACCATTGATTTGTTCATAGCAGAGATGGAAGTGGAAATTGGGACGACAATTTATTCCAATAAATGTTTCTGCTTAATTTATATTTGTACACTATGTCCTAAAATCTTGAATGCTAAATTAAAACCTACACAAATGAATAGAAGTTTATTCTTGTGGACTCGGATAATTTCTTACTCTATAATCCCGGTATTTTGTTATGATTTACCACTTGCTACTGATGGAATAGGTTACCCCACCAATTCTGAATCTCGAGGGCTCAAACACGATTTGGAATTACCGGTTGAAATTGAGAATAATTCTTATAACACATACAACGATTTAGATGGTATTACCGAGTTTGCAGAGAAATCTTGGGATGTTGAAATGGACCAGTCTCTAGGATTTATTTCCACAAAAACAATTACTGAATTAGTTACAGTTACGGCCATTTCAGCTTTGGAAGGATTACCCGACATTGAAGGCATGAGAAGAATTGAATCACTAATCAGCGAATTGGTAGAACGGACTGAAGCAAACATTTTGCAGAAAGAATTTATTCAATTAGAGCAAGATTGGAGTGAAGATTACGGGTCCCAGGTCCCAGAAACATCCATGTCTAATTTATTCTATTTGGAAGAGGATGTGGATGTGGATGTGGAATGTTCAAATTCTACTGATACGGATGAAAGTGTGTTCATAAATTCAAGTGAAAAAGAGAATCTATCTGAAACAACTGCTGATTACCTCGAAAGTTCAATAATTTCTGAAATAACAAATGAACCGAAATCTTCTGACTGGTCAGAAAGTTCAGAGTCATCAGTAGAGGACAATCCCAATGATGATGGCAGTGAACAATTAAACCATCCCGATACTCCACCTTCCTTGGATTCAGTCAATCAACAATCCATTGGTTTGGAATCTGGCATGCTTGCAAGCAATTGGCAAAATGAAGTTGTTGATTCAATGAGTATAACAGTGAATCTGACATTAGCAAACATACCAAAAAAATTGAATAATACAGAAACTTGGTCAAGTACCGAACCTTCTGTAGCTGAACCTATAAATGATACTTTAAATGATAAACCTATAAATTATAGTGTAAGTGACTTCATCATTGGACTTTCTCAGTTGCATCAAATATTGGATCATTGGAATTATTCCCAGATTTCGGATGATACTGAGATTGGGCAAAATATTCAAAAAAATGTAAATAATTCCCAAATTGATATCAAATCAACCAGAACACCATCACTGTTTCATACACCCAAAGTTACCGACAAACAATGTTGTGCCAACTCTCGTTGCTCAAGTCCGTGGAATAGCACTGTGTCAAAACCACGCCAGAAACCAGGCAATCGTGGGCCACGAGGCCATTCAGGCCATTTTGTGGCTCCAGAGTCCCGGAAAAAAAACCATCGCTTTGAGCAACAAGTTGCAATTCAAGCATTGGCCTCCTCGTTGGCTCCAACCTTAATAAGTGCCATATTCGCCCTTATGTTGTTAGTGATAAATTGCTAGTACACAATACAAAATCGCAGTCCTAAATGAAAGGCAAAATCACAGGCTAATGCACCTACCACGATGACTTTGGCGCGGTCACGTGACAGGGATCACATAGAGTTGATCCAGTGTTTTGGTCCAGGAAGTTTGTCATTTATCAAAACATGTCTTCGGCACCTGCCACGCCAAGGACTCCCAAGATCGCTAAAAGAGTGGTCGCTGAAAAGACCATTCTCGACTATGATACCAACGAGACTTATGTCGAAGAAGAAGATGAGACGTTTATGCATCAAAGCTCGATGATCCTGGAAGAACTGGATTTGCTGGAAGAGCTGGATGTTCTGGAAGATGAACAACAGAACGGGACTGACTCGGAAACCATTCAGGAAGAGCTTAAAGACTTGCTCAAGCCAGAGTACTCTGCTGCACCTGCACCGGGTCAAAAGGTGTCCAAAGTGGACAAGGCATCGACTTCTAAACTGATCCTCGACCCTCCAACATCAGCCATTAGTAAATTCATTATGAAGCATGAAGTGGTTAGAAAGTTGTTGCACTCTTCTATTGGAATCTTTACGTTATGGCTTTATACTTTGGGTGTTCATCAATCTCAGTTGATCATCCCGTTATCCACCATGTTCGCTGTTATTTTCGCCAATGACTATATCCGTTTCCAGGATCCTGAATTAAACCGCAAAATCATGAATGCCATGTGGTTCATGGTCAGAGAACAGGAAAAAGACCAGTACAATGGTACATTATGGTACTTGGTAGGCCTTGTGATTATCTTTGCAGTTATGCCTAAAGATATCTCCTTAATGGCAGTATTGTTATTGAGTTGGGCCGATACCGCCGCATCCACCATTGGAAGACAATATGGTAAGTATACCCCTAAGATTACCAATGGTAAGTCTGTTGCAGGCTCCTTGGCCAGCTTTGTTACAGGTATTTTCAGTTGTTACCTTCTTTACGGATATTTCATTCCAAATTATGATGTCAACACCATCGAAGATATCTTATGGACTGAGTCTACCAGCAAGTTATCAATTCATACCTACGCAATTTTGAGTGGATTCATTGCCAGCTCTTCTGAATTGATTGACTTGTGGGGAATTGATGATAATTTCACTATTCCAGTCTTGAGTGGATTTTTCCTCTTTGCCGTGGCTAAGATCTTCCAAGTTTAATCAATATGTATACATAAATTAGATTTTTTTCATTGTTGACATACATGCGGGCCTTAATACCACGTCTAACCGCAATCATTTATAAGATGTTTTATAGTAATTCTACCAATTATAAGTTATTTCGAAACTTTTCGTAGTCTGAGTAGTCCAATGACAGCTTAAAACCATCATATCTTGTTAACTGTATTGATCCATTGGCCAACCCACGTTCGTAGTAGCTCACGACGTCTCGTTCCTTAACACTAAAGATATCTGCTTTTTGAAGAAGATGGTACAAGGTATCAAGTTTATCCCAACCTTGTTCTTCTGCAACAGAGGGCAAGAATGTTCCCAGATAATATGAACCGTGATGTTCAATTGATATTTTGAGTCCATTGAGTCCTATAGCCCAATCATCCCATTTGTGAATCCTGGTGAAGTTATCTAACAAAGTAACACTTACCAGTAAGCTTGATACTTCAGATTTTGAAACCGGTCCAAACCTAGAATCTTCCAATGCAGCCACCACAGCATATGTAGAAACCCCTTGCTCGATTGGATTAGGAGAAAACGTCCCTATACAGCCACGAAGTCTATTATTCTTATTCCAAGTTATAAAGAGGGGAGCTGAGCTAGGAAAATCGGTGGCGTGCTCATTCCAACCAGTAAAATGCTTTTTTAGTGGTGTTGGTTTGGTCGAGTTGAGTTTAGAAGTTAACGAATCGAAAGCGTATGAACATAAAGCCTTTGACATGATAAGGATTGTGTGGTACCCCTTGATATAATTCTAGTACCCTCAGGATGCGAAATTAATTTGGGGGATCCACTCCATGCTCGCGAGACCAAATAGAACCAGAACCATGAGAGTTACCATATCTTACGTGATAGAGCTAACTAATGGCAATAGATGGTAGTGGATGAATGGGGACCACTTCTTCTAATTTCGAATATTCTATTATTTATACTTGGAAGTTTGTCTCATTTCATACAAACTTTGAATATCTATGGGTATGTTATATGTATTAAGTATTTGAAATAGCCTATGAATTCAACTGAATATCCACTGAAGAGTTGAATTTGAAATTGACAGGGATATCATCAAAGAAGTTTCCACCGAGTTTTAACAGTCTGAAATTAGCCACGTTAGTGTTTTCTATAATTTTTTTCAATAACTGCAAATGAGTTGCTTTAGAGGTTTCTCTGAAGTCAATACGACAATTTGATAAGTTCAAATCCACCAAAGAAAGGGGGAAGCTAGATTTCGTAATTTGAGAATCGATATCCAGCAAATAATTAGCTGAAAGATTCAAGGACGTGACACTATCTGGCAATGGTTTTAATATTGAAATCAAGTTTCTGGATAAGTTTATCGACTTTAAATTACTAAAGAAGTGAAACTTTTTAAAGAAGCTCAAATCAGCCAAATTATTACTAGAAAAGTTCACGTTTTCTAAAGCAAATTCAGAAATTGGACCTCTAGGGTATGTGGTCAAATTTATCCGAAGTAAATTGTTATTGGAAAGATTCAATTCCTTGAGATTCTTCAAGTTTCTCCAATTGAAGTTGGAGGAGTCCAAATTAACAAGATTATTATTGGATAAATTTAAATGGGTTAAAGACTCTGGGAATTGAATTGAGCTTAAATCACTCAAGCCATTAAAAGATAAGTTCAATCTTTTTAAATGAGCGAAATTAAAGGTATTTGAAGAAAAGTAAATCCCCAATTTGTTGGCACAAAAGTTTTGTAGGGTAAGTCCATGAATTTCAAAATCTTGATAATGAGGTGATAAAGGGAAGTGAGAATGGTTGATATCTGCTTTGGAATGTTCGGCTAATTTTTGGGAATGTTCACCTAGAAGGAATGGTATCGTAATGTTACGTTCTCTCAACCATTTGAAAATTGAAGATTGACCAGAATCTTGTCCTTTCAGATAGTGAAGTTTCAAATCAGTAATGCTTTGGAAACCGTTTTCTTTTAAACAACCAAACAAATGAGCAGCTAGAATATTATTATGAAAGTTGGCATTTATATCAAGTCTCAATTGGACATTTATACGGGGGGTGGTGGCTTTCAAAAATCTTAAGATTTTAGGGGTATTGAGAATATTCATATAATCTTCAATTTCTTCGTCAGATAAGAAGGGACTATCCTCTAAGATGAAGGAAATGTCATAAGGTTTAATTACTAAATTGTGTGCTTGTAAATATGACAATTCGTTAAAGGTGATGGGTACGCAACCACTGAGATTTGCAGTGAATCTGCTTGAGGAAATAAAGAGTCTTTTACCGGAAAAGAAGTGCATTAAGGCAAGATGTTGGATGTCCCGGTAATACTTGTCAGCTTGGGACTCAAATACACTCGAAACGTTGAAAAGATGGTCGAGATCATTAGCAGGAACATGTGAGAAAGACTCACTGAGAAGTTCATAAGGAAGTTTTGTGAGGATATCAGCCATTTTTGAAATTATCTGGATTCCTAATCTTTTCCTCTATGAGAAGTAATTTAAGTTGGATTCAAATAAGGGCTTATTAGAATTGGAATAGGTTGGTTTGGTTTGGTTTTTTTGGATATTGTGAATGTTCCCAAACTTAAGATTTCGCAGTTAAATTGGTGTGGTTGTGGAAATATGGCTCACTAGTAGATGAGAAGTATAAGCAAAATGAATTGAAGGAAGTAAGGGAGTAAACTTTAAGTAGATCAAGAAGAATAGTTTCGATGTTATATACAATTTACTTTTCACCTCTGACGTAAATCTTGCTGATCGCACATGCTTCATAATCATGAAGATCTAAATTCGGTGTAGTAGTACCAATAATGTACCTGGGTAGTTGTGAAAAAAGTGAAAGTGGAGAGAGGTGGAGACAATAAAATTCATGATAACATCTCGAGCCATGGGGTTCAGCATTAATTACGATACAGGCTTAGCATAGTGAGTAGTTTCCAATATCTCGGAGGTGAACCTTTTCCTAGGATAGTGTAAATCATCGGCGCTGTTACATAAGGCTGACGATCTCATAGATTGTAGAACGAAAGTTCAAAACCACCATGCGCGCGGTTGGTTGCATAAGGTGCCTGACTAGGAGGGGAGGGTGTGATTCAACCCCCAACTAAGATGTATGGCACCTAAAGTAACTGACAAATTTAGGAGGACTAAACAACAAACTGTTAAACTGGCGAAATGATAGCTTGGCAAACTAACAAGTTGAGGATGATATTTTCAACTGTTGTAGTCCAGACCAGGAAGCTCTTCTCTTGCTCTTGTGACATCGTGCCGGACGTTAATACCCTTTGCGGCGAGTAGGTGGGGCAGAAGTGGAGAAGCCTACACCTATTGCTGATACTACCTGAACATTCGTTGCAGTTTGAGATCGGCGATACAGGTGACTTTTACGGTGGATTTATTTACTCTGTGAGTCATTGTTGAGACTATTGGGATGGGGGTGATCCGATACTGAATACTGAGAATTCCCTCTATCACAAGTAGTCGACAGTTCATTGGTCAAAGTTGAGTGCTTCTGATGTGCCTTATAGCTAAAATTAAGTGTAGGTATGACGTCAGTTTACCCCATTCATGATGTGTAGTTCCCCAGTATCTGATATAGACAAAAGTACCAAATTGCAGGTATGTTCTAGATCTAGTCCGTGTTTAGGTTTAGCCGATATGTCCTGTATACATCCATTTGTCTAGTGTGTCTGGTTGTTCTGACACTACCTGCTATGTGTAGGCCCAATGTTTGTTCCTCAAGCTATCACCAGCCATCGCACCCAATTAGGTAGTGATACTATCAATTTAATTGAGTGAGCAGTGTGCACTAATCGGATTTGACACCTAACTCATACCTATCTAAGGCTAACAAGAAACCCTTATCACTGAATACACATCATGGGATTGTGCTTATCGTGTTTACGGGGCGGTGAAGATGATGATGAACTTAACGAGTCGTCATCATTGTTGAGAAATCATCAACATTACTCGAGTGACTATACTCAAGAAGCAGAATTGCTCAAGCATCAACAACGACAAAAAGACCTTAATTCCATAGTCAATGACTTATCGGATAATCTCATTGATGTGCTGACATTTTTGACCAGTACAAGCCATAATTCACAAAACACCCCCAACTTAACTCAACTGAATGTGAACAATCTTTTCCAGAATGAAGAGGCATCGGAATCACAAGGTGAACAGCTCAGGAGCTTCCCACATGTATACAGTGATGATGAAAAATCTCGTGTGGAGCAGGAATCTGACGAATTAAATGACGGCATCAAAGATGCATGCAAAATCACCTTTAACGAGTCATTATACTTAAAGTTATAATACAAGGATGTCAAAAGGATATTGACAAATATATGGGAAATTGGATTAGTGTAGAGTGTTACAGTTAATCAATTAATTGAAAGAATTTTTTTGAAATAAACTACAATCGTCGCTGTTCATGTAAAACTCTCGGTTCTATTTGTACCAAAAATCACTTACAATTAATAACTTGAAATGTTTGGAACTTCTTGTTTCCAAATTGTTGTATTGTTGGTTTGGGTTCTTCTGAACTTGGTAGAAGCCGAAATTACTCAACATTCACTTCATCTTCCTATTCATGCTTCAGGTGATACAATCTTAGAAACTTCAGATGGGCTTATTGATACCACAAATACAACTAGTACAGACCATATGGAATCAATGTTCTTCAAAAAAAAGAAGCCTGAACCGGTAGTAGAAGACGATGATTGTGATAATGAAGATAAAATGAATGTTGAAACTGAAATCGTTGTTGATGTAAGGTTAAAATTTACAGATTTGGCTAACCCAGATGGTCACCCTACAAGACTGGAAATAGTACATGTTAAAAAGGATGCATCAAAGATGAAATATCTGCCTTTTGCTAATTTTGCAGTGTCAGAAGAATCGGGTGGGTCAATTCCATCGGTCAGTAAAAGTGGTGAGCTTACACATAATCTTTTCACTTCGAGACCATATACGACTCTCAGTTTAGAAGCACTTCAACCTTCGACTTCAATCAAGTCTCCTATTGGGCCATCTATTGGGCCATCAACTCAGGATAAACCCCATTTTAATTATACATCGGAAAATGCAACCTTATTCTCTCAACACATCAAACAAGACTCGAAAGCATCTATTAAAAATATAACCATTTACTGGATGTTAATACTTGCTCTAATGATTGGAATATTTTAAATTGTATTATTTAATTAAAAGCTTTGAGCTTTCACTCTTGTAAAGCTTTTAATCTTTCTCTCATTTCGTCCAAAGCTTCTTGATCTTCTTCTTCATCATCATGCATGGCAATAGGTTCTGGTTCCGGCTCAACACTAACCGTTGGAACTTCATTGCTAATCTTAGAGAACTTATCTTCGGTCAAGCTCTGTATTATCTTATTGACTTCTTCTTGTGATTCACTCTCAAGCTCCTCGTCCTCTTCGTAATTCATGTCAACCATATCATCAATCATTTCGTTGATAATACCTGCTTTCATCAATTCTTTGGAAAGTTCTTGCATAGTGCCCAGCACCACTCCAAGGTGTATCAACAGGTTCACATCTTTCATCACCACCGTGGATGATTGAAGAGATTGTGTAAGTTTGTTCATTTGCCATTGTTCATTCACTGCCATCAGGATAGAGTCAACTCTAGCCTTTGATGTGTGTAGCTTATTATATTGCTTTTTAATATTGATTAACTCTCTAGCATAGAGCTTGGTGGTCTTGTTGTCCTTGTCCTTTGCTGCTTTCTTAATTAATCCTTCAGTCTTCTTCATTAATGGTTGTAGTTGGTTCATGGACTTGTCTAATTCACGCTTGTTTTTGCGGAGTAATTGGTTGATTTTCCTCATCTTTGGGTTAGTTTAATTCATTTTAAAATATGTGTCAACTTACTTGATCCTTTGGGTCTGGACCCCATATTGCTTTCTTGATGTAATCCATAAGTCTATGGAGTTATGAACTTCCTTTGAACTTTTAACATAAATTAGCGTCACGTGACCGATAAGGAGAGTCAGGTTTAGGGGCCGCAGCTTGAGAGCAAAGGAATAGATCAACTCTTTTACAATCGTATTATAAAATCGAGGTTATATCACGTTATACAAGTCGTTAACTGGTAGAAAAATACTTTTTGAAAGTTTCAAAGTTTAAATTTTAATAACAGTCGAACTCCATCCAATCATGCCAAACATTACCAGTTCTCGCTCCAACAAGTTGGAAACGGTCCTTCTTGTGATTCTTGCATTCATTTTCCCTCCATTACCCATTTTTATCATGAAAAAGTACCATGTATGGAACCAGACCATGTTAATAGTTGTTCTTCTTACATTTCTTGCCCATTTCCCCGGTATTATAGCAGCGATTTATTTTATTATTGAAGAGAATCTCAATTCTAATAATAGAGGAGATTATGTTAGACTTGATGAGGAAAACGAGGTAGGTACCCATCAAGGAGAAATCAGTATTAGTGCTGACGATGACAGAGAAAATTTCGCTCAAAATACCCCATGGTCAGCCGATGAACCAAGTACCGTTAAGGATAACAATATTTCAAATAGTCACCTGGATTCGTTTCCTGAAGATGCTCCTCCTGACTATGAAGTGGTCACTGGAGGTAGCAATGGTGCAAATGGAATCGCTTCCAATGCCGACTTAAAATCAACTGGAGATCACAAAGTTCAACTGCCATGAAACATCATATCCACTCCCACTAACAAGAACATTACATATTTTTATATATTATGAAGTGAGGCTAAATTTTTATGTAAACTATCATGTACTCTTTTCTATAGCAACCATAGCCTTTGCAACGAAACCTTCCAAGTGAAATATACTTTTCAGACCCAAACTTAATCTTTCATCGAATATAGAAGCCAATTCTACCAATTGGTCAATCACATTGGAATCGTTGAACAACACAATCAATTCAAATAAAAGGGTTTTGAGAATAGTACGAGCAGGAATACAATGAGCTAATAACTCATAGAATAATACTCTAACTTTAGCAAGTGTCGCCACGTTTCGGCTTGTTCTTACTTGCTTAGCTAAGTTTTTGATTATTATTTCCCAATCAAGGTTCAAGATGCTTAAGTTGTTGTTTAACTGGATAGTCTCATTTTGCATGGCTAATGTTTCAAACGAAAGAAGAGCACGTCTTAAGTTTCTGTTGGAGTGTTCTGCCACCAATTTCAAAAACTGAAGCACCAATTGTTCATCAGGATTATTGAATTTGAGATTTTCTTTAACAGATATCTTGAATAGAATTTGGGCAATTTCATCAGTTGAAGGACTTGGTATACGAACTAATAATGTTCTGGATTTGATTGGTGCTATTATATTTGAAATGGTGTTGCATACCAATACCAATCTAATGTTGGTGGAATACTTTTCCATGGTTCTTCTTAAAGCAGCTTGGGCATCTCTACTTAAGGAATCTGCTTCATTGATGATTACAATCTTGAATCTGTGTCTTTTTTGCGAATTTTGAAAGTCAACTTGTTCAGTAGACGCAACATCTTTCAATAAATCTTGAATCACCACACGGTCATTATTCCCCATATCTGAAGGGGTGATTTCCAAGTGATGATTAGAACTCAACACATTAAACTCTAATTTTCTATTGGAAGAAGTGGTGAAAGTCTTCACATCGATTTTTAACTTTTCCACTTGGGATCCGAAGATCTCATTCAAAGTGGAATAAATTCTGGTCTTCTTTCCAGCACCACTTGGTCCGTAGACAAGAAGATGAGGGAAATCACCTGATGCTGATAAAGCTTTCAAGTTTGTAGTAATTGAATCATGATATGTGAGTTGGTCCAAGTTCTTTGGCCTATAACGATCTACCCATAAGGACATAGTGTGGTACGCGTCTGATTAATTTAGCTTGGAAATGTTAAGTACTATATGTGTGCAGGTTGGAGATTTGTGGTATGTACACGACCTTGGTGTGGTTAAACAAGTAACCACCAGAAATAACCACCAAAAATAACACTAGGCGATGGCAATTGGTCAATTGCAGTTGAGATTATTTATAATCATTAGAATAAGTAAAATTTTGATTTAGTGAGATTTCTAAGCCTATTGCTGGTTATGAAAGCAAGTTCATCAACACTTCACACCAACATTTAAACCAGTAAATGTAATGATAAAAAGATTAACAGACGAGAAATTCTTAGTGTCAACAACGGTAAGAAAAATAAGCTAACCTGAAATGGCTAATTTATTTTGGGTAGTTTATTGGTTTTTGGAGATAACCTTATTTTGTGGTATTTCGTAGCTACTTATATATACGAGAAAAAATCAATATCATCTCGAATTTAACATATCTGTAAACAGAATAATTATAATGATCTGAGCTTCAAAATCTACTAAAACATAGGAACTATATAATAATCTGGTTGTGACTTTTTGAATACTCCACCACAGTGACGACCACATACACGTCGTGTGCGTGACAATTTTATGTCACCAACAAAAGCATTGGCACTTCCAATTTCTATTGATCTATTACCATAACGACAAAATTGATCATGAAATAATCATCAAATCACTTACAGGTAAAATGTTGCAACATTTAAAATTTGAATTGTATTTAGTGATTTTTTAATTTTTTTTCAAAATTTATGTATTTGCTTACAAAGTAAGGGCTTCATAATTAATCATATAGTTACAAGGAAGTACAATATTAAGCTAAACTTTCACTGATTTAACCAAACAAGATTTCGAATCATGATTTCAGGATACACCCAATTGGGTAAATGTAACATTACATTAAACATTATTGCCTACTGTATTAATTTCAAGGTGCGAATCTTCAATGGACTCTTGACATCGATTTCCATTGCAAGCTACCAGGAGATTAAATTCTCGACCTGGATCCCAGCTTAGGGAAGCTTAAAACCATCACTTAATTCGGGATCACGAAAGCCGTTCTAGCTTCTAGCTGAATTCAAAGAGAGTTGAGTTGGGTAATATTTTTCATGGTTTATGCCAATGTCATATTATTCCGAATTGTCCGAACTAGTAAGACTAAGTCAATCCTTTATTGTCTAATGGCTAAGCCCTGTTGCAACCATAACTCACGTGAGTACCAACCTTGGATATTATAGAAAGGTTGTAGTTCTATGAAAATCAGCTCAGAATCGTCTTATCTTGATCTTATCTGTGACATCATCATTATCACTTCATTCCATCATTTATACGTGTTTTCTATCAATCAAATAAGCCTGGAACCTTCTATATAGGAAGATTAGCTGAATAAAATTGAAACTACGACAGAAGTGAAATCTACATCATAATAACCAAAATATTATATTACCATGCAAATATTAACCAAATACTATACCAGAGACTTGGAATCTTTTGAAGTGTATGAAATCATACTATTATACAAGTGTTGAACCGTTTGTACTGTGTTGAACTTTTATCTTTCAAAGGTAAAGCCTTACACTTTAGGCTTAGTCCTAATGAAATGAGAAGGACATTCATATCCTCCAGGATTTTTCTGTAAGTATTCTTGATGATAATCTTCGGCATCGTACCAGATTTTTATTGGTTCGATGATGGTTGCTATTTTATGATTTGGATACCAATGCTTTTGACTTTCTTCTTTAACGTCCCAAGCAGTTTGATGATCGGAATCTTCATGAGTCAATACCGCCGAACGATATTGAATACCCACATCTGGACCTTGTGAATCAACAGTGGTTGGGTCATGCATTCTAAAGAAAATCTCTAATATTTCTCTAACACTGGTCAACAATGGATCATATGCTATTTGGACACTTTCGACAAACTTGGCCTCTCCCGAACAAACCGTCTCATAGTTGATGTTTCCCATGGTAGGAACTCCGTTAGCATAACCAACACGAACATCAATCAAACCTTTGTCTCCAAATTGTTTTCTAAACACTCTTTCAACACCCCAAAAACATCCAGCTGCTAAGGTGACAATTTTAGCATTAGTAGTAGCCTTAAGTGAAGGAGAAATGGTACTAGTAGTCATCTTTAGTAGTTCACTTTCTCGTGGTTGGTACTTTCTTGTAGTTCACGTTTAAAGGGGTTGTGTGGAGATTTATACCCTGTGATTACTAAGAGAGACGATTTGACAATATCACAACTGTGGATCCACTTGCCAGCTTATATACTCTGACTGTGGATCTGTGAGTAATCCCATGTCACGTGGGGGTTTTCGATGACTAAAAAGAAAATCTTTTTGGCCTAGTTGGGATACGATTCCGCCATATCACGTGACACGATCGTCATCAACTACGAGGCAGCCGGCTTATCAACGGGTGTGGAGTTATGTGGAATTATGTGGAGTGGCGTGGGGGTTGGGGGAGTATTGCTGTTTAGTGGTGGTAGAAAATAGCAATTAAAGGAGGTGTTTAGGATGTTAATTCATTGGTGTAGACAAGGGTAGATGTCGAAGACATTGATGGAATTTGGTGAGACTTTCCGGGCCGGAACGAAGAATTTTCGCCTGAGTGTACCCCAGAGTAGGCATAGACGTGGAATCTCACCATTTCGACCCCGATTCCGGAGTGCGTTGGGTGCAAATTGACGACGCCATATTCGTAGACGTGGCGGGAAGCTCGGACTTTATCCAAAATTATCAGAGACTTATCAAAGCTTCATTTTTATAGAGATCATTTGAGATGGAGAGGGGGGCTTTATCCGGCGATAATGGATTGTATTGTAGAGGTCAAGTGAATTCAATTGATTTGAAGAATGGATCAACTTCACGTGGGATGAAGCGATTGATACTCCTTATATATTCTTAAGATACTTAGAAGTGAAAATGACTAAGTAATCTAGATTTACGGTGAATTGGAATATTATGTTAATTACAAGGTTTATAATTGAAAGGAAATGAAATTCATACTATCATTTGCTAGAAACCGGTCCTAGCCTAGCCTTTCCTCTTAAATCCAAACAAGCTTTTACGCTTTTCAGTTGAGCCAACACTACTACTAGTACTTCCTTTTCTTTCTAAAGGAACTTCTGCTTTACTTTCACGACGTTTGAGACCTCCTACCCAGGTCTTTTTCTCTGCAATACTTCCTGATCTTGAGAGTGGTTTTTCTTCTTTATTTCCATCAAACATAAAGTTCTTCTTGAATAATCCACTCTTTTTCTGCGTAAGATCATTTCCTATTTCTTTGGCATTGGGTGTGGTTGGTCCAGTAAAAGAAGCAATTGATGAAGTCTCAGACTTTACCTCATTTTCTTCCTCTATATTTTTATGTAATTTTCTGAATGATGATTCAGTAGAATCATTATGAAATTGTTGTAAGGAATGATAGTCTCCTCCATTGTAGACGTCATTCATATCAAATCCAAAATTAAGAGGAACTCCCTCTGATTCATCATCTTCTGGCTCCACGTTTGTCAGACATTTGGTATAAAACAATATGTAAGCACTAGCCAATCCTGGACCATTGCCAAAAAATCTCATCACATAAGAGTCCTCAACCAATTCGACTGTTTCGTCATCAAATAATAACCAGAGTCCAGATTTGATCTTACAAATGGAGACATAATGTCCATGCATGGGTCCTCCACCAATATGAATCACAAGCGAGTTCAATTCGTATAAGGTAGAATCACTTTCTTCATCGGTTGTATTGAACAAACGTAGTTTAAATGGATAACTTATTGAGTCAAATAACTTCACCAATTTATCTACCTGTTCGTCATACTTGAATCTTTTAAAGTTGATTACCAAAACTTCGGGTAACTTTTTTATCTTGATTGTCTTGACTGCTTCTTGTAATGAAGAGCACGTATTGCAACTAAATTTGTTCTGCTTTGTCAATACCTCCAGCTTGGAGAAATTATTCAATGAATAACTTAATGAGTTAGCACTCTCTCCAGGTGGAATATCAACAGATAAATCAAGGAAATATTCATGCTTTGATGTGACAGTCTCACATGATAAACACTTTGTTTCATTTGTAATCATTCCTTGGAAAATCTCATTACACCAGTTATTTTCAGGTCCAACCTCCTTATTCAAACTTTCGATTATTTCATTGATCAAATAATTGAAAAATTCATGAGCATCATGATGCATGTTATTTTGTCTGAAAAGGAAGTTCTTTTCCTTTAATTTTTGAATGAAAAAGTTTGGAGAAACCACACCAGTATTTGATTGATTCTCAACTATACTTTCATACATATCTTTTAATGCATCGAGCAAAACCGAATCATCATTATTTTCACTTGGTAATTTGATTGAAGTGTCCAAGTTGATGATAGGACCATTAATTAAAGCAGCACGTTTTCTTTGATCTGAGCTTGGATTTATGTTGAATGGACTTATCGGATTAACGAGGAACGTTTCAGGTTGAGGGATTCCAACGATAATAGCACTCGATGTTGAGCATATATTACCTTCTTGATGAGCCTGTTGTGGTTGATCATTAAGAAGCATTGACGAACTTTGAGAAAAGTCATTTCTATCACCTCCTGGAGAATTGTTTTGCGTGGTAGGGTGTGTTATGAGGATATTTAATTTTTGGAATTCATGATCCTTTTTGATTTTATTAATCTGGTCTAATGATAAAGCATCACAACTTCCTGCCTTATGTATGTGTTGAGCCATTTTCTTACTTTCTTCCAATGATGGAGCACTTGATACTGCCGAGTTGTTGATGCTTGTGTTGAACTTGATACCAAATAAGGAACCCTTTCTAGAAGATTTGGGACGTTCATCACCATTTGCCCCATTTGTCCCATTTGCCCCATTCTCGTTGGATCCACTGGATCCTCCTCCATTTCCAGAATTTTGTGCCCCCTTCGATGAAGCTTGTTCTTTCATACGTTTGGCAACTAATTGCTCATACTTGGTGGTGAATCCATGAGGTTTCACTCCCGCTTGTTGAAGTTTGGGTTCATGTTTGGTGCCGTTATACGATAGCACCTTCCAGCGAAACTTTTCAGTATAGTAGAGACATTGAAGAATGGAATTGCAATAACAGGTATTTCCGAAATTCTCCATTCCGAAGATCTTATTGGAACCATCTCCATATGGCAATGAATCCGGAGCACCTTTGATTTGAGAGACGGTCATTATTTGGTGGGGGTTGGATGGAGATTGAAGTTGTTGAGTATGAGGATTTTTGGTAACGTGACCGGTCACATGACGATATGATCAGCGATTATTCAACACTCACAATCATGGTTGATGATAGATACTGATAGATACCGAAAGTTACTGGTGGTTACTGGTAGGTACACGGCACGGCTTGGGAAAGTGGGGTGATTCAGAACGAAAGGCGGATATACCCTTTGGGAGAAATCGGAGAAGTGGGAGAAATCGGAGAAATTTAACTTCTTCGATCACCTGTTCCTTGATGAAATATGGTGATCAGCCTTGCCTCCTTGGCCGGGATATGTTCGGGTGGGTGAGATGTATTACATAAGCATGCGTTTCAATAAATTGTTAGTAAGAGATTCTGGAGGCAATTGAGAAGTTTTTATTGTTACCTGGGGGCTCAAAAAAGTGTTTAACACCGATGTCCAATTCCCCAGAGATATCCCCGGGCTGCCCCCACTCGAATCCCCAAAACTTTTGTATGGTGGGCAACGTGGAGGGGGCGGGTTAGTCAGAGTATGACGACACCAAGCGCTGAAACACGGAAAAATGACTATAAACGGTTCCTAATTGAGTATTTACGACCGGGCTCGCAACTAACTTCAAACGAGTTTATCCGAGTGTGTTCCTAACCTAATCAGGTGAGTAATGTGAATTCAGGTAGATGAGGCGAAATTGTCCTCTTGACAAAGGGATGGTTTAACTACAGCGGCCACCCAGTAACAAGCCTCTTCCCTATAGAAAGAGAGGTAGTACGGGTATGACTTGGATCTTACATGGGGCTTACGCAAATTGTCAAACCCCTGTCGGCTTTGCGGTATTTGTGACATGTAATTAATCCGGTCTCTCTGGTGTTTATTGACCATGGCTCTAAACCAGAGCAAAAAAAGGAAAAAATAATACGCACAAATTGAAAAAAACGCAACAAAAGAAAAGATTTTTCCGAGAATACTCCACGCTTGTCCCTTGTTCATGGAGTCTCGGCATCTTCCAGCAATTTTATTGCAGTTGCCTTCAATTTGTAGCCAGCATATAAATATGTGCCTTCCCCGTGGAGTTTTATAATCATAAAGCATTATTTCAATATGAGTAGTACTCACGAAAATTCTTCACCTAGTCAGACTCCTTCAGGGTCTTTGATTGAGAAGCTCGAACGCAAAGAAACCCCAACTGATCAAGACCAAATCCCAAGCTCTCATGAGATTGAGAACCATATGATAACACTTCCAGAGAAATCCTTCAAGGACTACATGGGTATTTCCATGTTTTGTTTGTTGGTTGCATTTGGTGGTTTTGTCTTTGGTTTCGATACTGGTACTATTTCTGGTTTCGTTAACATGACTGATTACAAGCAAAGATTCGGTCAATTAAATGCTGAAGGTGTATACTACTTGTCTAACGTCAGAACCGGTGTTATCGTCGGTATCTTTAACATTGGATGTGCTATTGGTTGTATCTTCTTGAGTAAGATTGCTGACACCAATGGTCGTCGTGTTGGTATTATGGTGGCTATGGTCATTTATGTGGTTGGTATTGTTATTCAAATCTCTTCAGTTGACAAATGGTACCAAATTGTCATTGGCCGTGCTATTTCTGGTTTATCTGTCGGTTGTCTTTCAGTTTTAGCTCCATTATTCATTGGTGAATCTTCTCCAAAACAATTGAGAGGTACTTTAGTGTGTTGTTTCCAATTAAACATTACCTTGGGTATCTTCTTGGGTTACTGTACCACATACGGAACCAAAACTTATAATGATTCCAGACAATGGAGAATTCCTTTGGGATTATGTTTCGCTTGGGCCATTTTGATGGTTGCAGGTATGGTTTGTATGCCAGAATCTCCCCGTTATTTGATTGAAAAGAACAAGATCGAAGAGGCAAAGAAATCTATCGCTAGATCTAATAAGGTACCAATTGAGAACCCAGGTGTTTACACCGAAGTTCAATTGATCCAAGCTGGTATTGATAGAGAAAGATTGGCAGGTTCTGCATCTTGGACTGAATTGATCACTGGTAAACCAAAGATTCTTCAAAGAGTCTTTGTTGGTTTAATGTTACAATGTTTACAACAATTAACTGGTGATAACTATTTCTTCTACTATGGTACTACCATCTTCCAAGCTGTTGGATTGGATGACTCTTTCCAAACTTCCATTATCTTGGGTGTTGTTAACTTTGCTTCTACCTTTGTCGGTATTTGGGCCATTGAAAGATTCGGTAGAAGAGCTTGTTTGTTAGTTGGTTCCGCTGCCATGTCTGTTTGTTTCATCATTTACTCCGTTTTGGGTTCTGTCAACTTGTACATTGATGGATATGATGGACCAACTCATAAGCCAACTGGTAATGCATTGATTTTCATTACTTGTTTGTTTATCTTCTTCTTTGCTTCAACTTGGGCTGGTGGTGTCTACAGTATTATCTCTGAGATCTACCCTCTTCGTATTAGAAGTAAAGCTATGGGTATTGCCTCCGCTGGTAACTGGTTGTGGGGTTTCTTAATCTCATTTTTCACCCCATTCATCACTAGTGACATTCACTTTTACTACGGTTTCGTCTTTACTGGTTGTTTGATCTTTTCATTCTTCTTCGTTTACTTCTTTGTCTACGAAACTAAAGGATTGTCATTAGAAGAAGTTGATGAATTATATGCATCTGGTGTCCTCCCATGGAAATCCAACGGTTGGGTACCACCAAGCCAAGAAGAAATGGCACATGCTACCGGTTACGCTTCCGAATCCAAGCCTACCGATGAGCATGTTTAAACTTGTATCATAGAAATGCACTTACGATAATTAATGCGAAACTTTCATTTTCTTGATGTAGATCTATTACCAGTTTGTGTGACGTTATTATGCATGACGCCAAAGAGTTTTTCCGAGAAAAAAGCAAGTCGATCTTGATGTAATTGCGGAAATAGCAATCATACTTGCATATTGATCGACCACAAGAAATTGTATAATCATCTTTGTTCCAAAGGTAAGAGCATTCTCAAGGAAGTAACGCTGTAAATACTTTAAGATTCAAACTTCAAATTAACTAATCAAAATACTGAAACTTCTTACCTCAACTTCAATTGGGGATTGCCTTGCAGAACCAAAATGGAATATAGAAGTTCGTTGCGTATAGCTGGAGTTTCACAAGTATAAACTAAGTGCATTTATGAATGAATGAATGACTGACTTCATGGTTGCAAATCTTTTGACAAACAATTGTTCCAAAACAGACTAGCAAGTCTGATTATCCAAGTTACGTATACAATGTTCATAGCGACTTGTTGTGGTTATTGATGACTCCTGACTGAGTTTTTATTATTTGTGTCCATTTATTAATTAACTACAGTAGTATATTGATATTAATGATTTATTATGTGAGATTATAAGTTATTATGGTGTTGTACATTAGGTGTCACAAGGCTGTTTATGCTTGGGAACTGAAATCAAAGTTGTAACCACTCAAGTCATGAATAAGCATACCTGCAATAGCAGCAGAAATAGAGGTACTGATACCACCACTAATCAATGCAGAAATAATAGTACTTGCAACATCAGCAGATCTTGCACCTTGAGTCAAAGTGTTAAGGACACCCAAGGTAATACCCATAGACCCTAAATTAGCAAAACCACATAAAGCATAAGTTGCGATCAAAATACCTCTCTTGGACATCTCATTGTATGGAGCTTCGTGGACCAACATAGAGTAGGCAACATATTCGTTTTGGATGAACTTAGTGGCCAACAATTTGGAAACATTGTAAATTTCATTTCTTGGAACACCCAAAAGGAAAGAAACTGGATAAAGAATGTATGAGAAGATCAATTCCAAACTGAAATGATGAATTCCCCAGAAATTACCAAACCAAGTTAAAATACCATTGGTCAAGAACACCAAAGCAATGATACACAAACATTGAGCCAACATAGTACCTGCAATTCTCAAACCAAGAGTAGCTCCTTGTGAGAAAGCTTGTAAGACGTTTCTTGGTCTGTCTGGATCAGATTCGTCAGTATGATTTTGAATTTGGAAGGCACCTGCAGAAACTGGGTTCTCAGTCTCTGGGTATCTCAACTTGGAAACAGCCAAACTTGCTGGGATTGACATAACACAAGAGGTAACCAATGCTTCGGCATTAAGACCCAATCCAATGTAACCAACCAAGACGGCACCAGAAATAGTGGAGAAACCAGAACACATAACTTGATGTAACTCGGCTTTGGTTAACAATGGCAATAAATCCTTAATCAACACAGCACTTTCACCAATACCAATGAAAGGAGAAGCGGCAGCAGTGACAGCTTCGGCACCAGAAACTTTCAAGGACCAGAAAAAGAAGTATGCGAATTTTCCAATGGCCCATTGAATGACACCGAAGTAATACCAAATATGAACGAAAGCAACGAAAAACGTAACAGCAGGTAAGACTGCAAAGAAGAACATACCAATATTGGAGGTCTCAGTGTTGGTCAAAAAAGCTACACCATTTCTGGCGAAACCCAATAATTCTCTTGCTAAAGTAGAAATGAAGTTGAAAATATCATATCCACACTTGGTTCTAAGAACAAATAAGGCAACAATGAATTGCATCAACATACCACCAATGACAGTACGCCAGTTGATCTTGGATCTGTTATTAGAAGTGAGCCATAAACCGAAGATAGCGACAATAACACCAAAAAAAGAAACTGCACGGTCCTTTCTTAATGAAAATTCGGTTTCGGTTGGAACAAAAGCACCAAGCAACATAACAGCAATGGTGATACTTGCACCAGCAAGTAATCTGTAGAGATTGTTGGTAAGCAATTTACCATAAATGAGTTCAGCGAAATAGTTCCAAACGATTTGAATTTTAGTAAAAATCCATACCAAAATTCTAGTGTGGAACGAAATGAGTCTGACCATGATCATACCCCAAATAATAGTTGGAATTAACCATTTAGGTCTAGTTCTGTCCTGAATAATAATAGAAAGCCACCAAGCAGTGAAGAAACATCCGATAAAGACACTAATGGCAATTTTGTACCAAGGGAATCTAGATTTGAATTTTTGGGCGTAACTTCTAGAACTTTGTGGAGTCAATTCTTGTTCATAAACTTCGTTGGCATCGGAAACCTCAACGTCCTTTTCCTTACTTGGTTCGCTGCTTGAATGTATTGATGGAGCATTCATGTTTAAATTTATGAAAATTTTATCTGGATTAATATCCTTTGGGGGTATTCACTAATGAACTGAATAAAGATAATTCTTGTGTTTGAAAAGCATACGTTAAGGTAAGCAATGTCTTCAATTACAGACGAGATTTTTTGATACTTCCAATAAGCAGATTTCTACAGTTATATATACTAGCAATATAAAAATTATCTCAATAGATGATCGTACAGATATTAACACACAACTTTGCCTTAGCGATCACCAACGCCTCGAGTCAAGAAAAATTCTTATCAGTGCAGCGAGTGGGACTGGTTTTTGAAGCTTTTGAAACAATATAATTAGACACCAGATTGAGATGCAGGTTTCTGGAGAATAGTTCTATGATAAGTATTGCGGTATGAGTTCCAACTTCCTAGAGATGAATCGGAGTTAATGTCAACCTTTTGAAGTATCACTTTAGCATTAAGTGAGCCTTCAGATGCTACTGCTGTTGAATGGGGTAAGAGAATAATTTTGAAAGGCATTTCAATCAAGAAAAAAAAAAGAAATTTTCTTGTGCCGAAGAGACGTGGAGATAAGGCCAAGGTCTTTTGCCGCGACAGGTACGGCTAATCTGTTTGGTTAGGTCCCTGGGAAGAACACTATCAACTTATAGATAAAGAATATCTCCCCGTACTTTCAAGCTGTCTCAGTATTGGTGGTTTTACTCAACATCTCTCTCTTGCTGAAAAGTTCTCGGGGAGCTTTGACAGATGGAACATACGACAGAAATTACTACATGTGTATTTTGACGCATGAATGTTTTTTTCTGGTCAAATGGAGAAAAATGCACTATTCTCCACACGCTGGAGGGGAGGCTCAAGAGAGATGCATCTCGCATTTGAACTATGTTATAAAACATACGATGAGACAAAGTTTGAGGGCGTTTCTTTTCGGTATGTCTTTCTGTTTTGAGTATGGGAAATGAATCAATTAAATGTTCTACAATCTTTTCATCTTCGCTAATTTGGAACGAGTCAAGAATTGAGCGATGAGGTCAGTCCCTTGCAGTTTTTACAGATCCGAGAGCAATGTTCCGAACCAAATGTATTGTATTCAAATTTTACGACCAATCTTAGCCTCTTATCCTGTTCAAGATTTTGGAAAAAGGAAAGTTAAATCGGTCTAAGGAATCTTTTGCTATTTTGTAGAAATCATGATATTTAATTTGTGAATTTAAACATATCACTACTCTTAAAAAAATTTAATCCTTTTGTGAAGGACGTTTCACAAACCTGTATGGTGATACTTAGTTATAGCGAGCTTACGTGATATTATCTTGCTCCCCTTTACGTTGTTTTAAAGATACGAAAGGATGGAAAAGCCCATTCGTATTGGTATTACATGTACTTGATTATTAGCTTCTTGAAAGCTATGTATAATATTAATGCATCATATGCAATATTTATGACAGGTAAACTATATAAGCGCATAAAGTACTTTCACTCACTTGACTTCAAAGTTAGCTTTGCACTGAAATTGAAATTCTTTTTGAAAATATGATTTTGACTCCTGAATCTTCTGATTATTATATAGTTAGAAAATGAGGCACTATATTGATTGGGCTATAAAGTTTAATGAGGTTTATCGATAATTTGGCAGCTTACATCAGATCTCAATTTCCAGGATTACCATTTTTCTATAGATTGCGAGCCAAGGTGCTTGGTATGTACCATTTCAATTCTTGATAATGGTAGTAGTCGTTGCGGTGAAATGTTGTAAAGGAAGAAGTGAATAAATTTGCCCCAGTATTTCCTGTTGTTTTATGCCATAACGGTTCAAAATATCAGTAATGCTTCCTTTACTATCTCGCCATTCCCCATAGAGAGTAGACACCATTTTGGAATGCAAAGCAAACGTTTCAAGAACTATAATATGTCGTCATATTAGCAATATCTGTTTTGCAGCTAGTTGGTTCTCTCTTTGCGTGAAATGGTTGAAATAGTCACTTTTCTCGTTCTAGTAAATGTAGCATCAGTAGTATAAACTTCAATAAACTACTACATTTTCAGGAGAAACAATTTTGTATTTGTTTTTTGCGTTTTTTGATGTATTGGTATTTGATGGTCGCTATTAAAAACTGTATTCGCAAGATCGTCCCCTCTAAATTTTTGCATTAAATCGACAAACTTACAATTGAGATTATTGTACCCATAGTCTCAACAGCAATATGATAACCTTAATGCTCTCTATGGTGGATTATCTGAAAATTAAGCATGAAATGGAAGACTGAAATAAACTTTAACTAATATGAGGAGCTGAAAAAGTCTGAACAGTAAATCAGTACTCCAATAAGAACAACCTTTAACAAAAGTTATTTCAACTCTACAGGAAAAAAAAACATAAAATCTATTGCAACGTACAGAATCTTGAAACGAAATGCCTAAAATATATACAAAAGTAAAAGTAAAATGGAACTGAAAATTGGGAAATGATTTAGATCTTACACAAGGTAAGCGAAAATTATACCAAACATTAAAAACTTAGGCATCTCAGTTTTTGGAGCCCAGTCATCATATGTCGTTACTGATACTGGGAATGTTGAAGGTATGGAAGAAGTTGATGAACCTGGAGAAGTTTGACTTTCCAATCTTG
Source organism: Suhomyces chickasaworum (assembly GCA_030568495.1). NCBI lineage: Eukaryota > Fungi > Ascomycota > Pichiomycetes > Serinales > Debaryomycetaceae > Suhomyces > Suhomyces chickasaworum. The sequence goes on along the minus strand of JAJMGF010000024.1, from coordinate 1,143 downwards.
ATGAAGGTTTAGATTGAACTGTTGATATAGTGTGAATTTGCAGATCATACCTAGAGGTTGAAGTTAAATCTGAAGACTGACTAAAAGATCTAGCTGAAGATTCATTCACATGAGATGAGGTTCCTGTTGTTTTGACATCAGAAGAACTATTCGTCTTTGTAGGGATATCATCATCTCCAGAAGTGCTTGGGTTTACTTCGTTAGACGAAATTCTATCACTTTGCGTCAGGGATGTTGAGGAGTTAGGGTCTGAATCAGAGTTCTTGGATGAAGTTTCTGTGTTTGGTGGAGATGTAGTAGTAGAAGATCCTTCATGGGAACTTCTTGTTGTACTGTCTGGAATAGGCTGTGAGGAGAAAGTGGGTGAAGAAGTAACCACAATAGATGTAAGATCAGAAGATGACTCAGTAACAGAGGAATGGGAGACTGAAGGAACACTAGATGCCGAGGAACTCAAATCTTCATTACCGGACTTAGTAGAAGTAAGTAACTCAGTCGATGAAGTGAGAATAGTTGATTCCACAGAAGAACTTGAGTCAATAGAAGAACTGTAAATAGTACTAGAATTCCATGGACGTCTGCTGCTACTAGACAACAAAACACTGGAATGGGTTGAAAGTGAGATTGAAGGGAAGACAGAAGAAGCAACAGGGGTTTCAATAATGATAGTCTCAATTCCATCAGATCCAGTAGCAGTAGTGGTACTGACATAAGTGTTAGTCCAGAAACTGGTGGTGGTGGTTCTTGGAGTAGGGTTTTCAATAATGATAGTCTCAATTCCATCAGATCCAGTAGCAGTAGTGGTACTGACATAAGTGTTAGTCCAGAAACTGGTGGTGGTGGTTCTTGGAGTAGGGTTCTCAATAATGATAGTCTCGATACCGTCAGATCCAGTAGCAGTAGTGGTACTGACATAAGTGTTAGTCCAGAAACTGGTGGTGGTGGTTCTTGGAGTAGGGTTTTCAATAATGATAGTCTCAATTCCATCAGATCCAGTAGCAGTAGTGGTACTGACATAAGTGTTAGTCCAGAAACTGGTGGTGGTGGTTCTTGGAGTAGGGTTTTCAATAATGATAGTCTCAATTCCATCAGATCCAGTAGCAGTAGTGGTACTGACATAAGTGTTAGTCCAGAAACTGGTGG